>JAOXJP010038396.1:0-16509 GCA_025762735.1 Platanus orientalis
CATGTCCCCCTCCCTCACCCCCTTTTTATTTCCTTACATTTTGAGGGAAAGCAAGTGAATGGTTGGTTGCTAGCAGTTGAAGAAAGATTTCTGAACCCATGTCTTTTTATTTTTTATTTTTTTGATGAACCAAAATCTGTTAATCAACACTAGGACACTTTAACAAAAATCAGTATGTTGGCATCTTCAACATTAAAAAACTTCTTTTTATCAGCAAAGAAACATATTTATTCAAGGAAAAGAGGGGGGGGGGGGTGAGGTAAACCCTAACAGATCAAAACTAAATCGCCAAGCAGAATACAAGAGATAAATTACTCCCCATTGTGAATCAGATCACAATTAACCAAGAAGTCAGGATGTGAAAGACCATCAAAATCTTTTAAAATGGACGAACAAAAGGTCACATACCCTCCATCAATTGATTAGGCCGATAAACTTTCTAGTAAAGATCCAAGAAACACCAAACAAGGCTCCAATAAAGGAGTCCATACCCAGGATTTTTAAATATGAGATTGGGATCAGGACTCACTATTTTTATTCTTGGAACCTGCAATTCTGTAGAGACCTTAATGACTGGGAGTTGATGAAGTCTCTAGGCTGTTGCATTGTCTAGAGGTAGCTCAGCTGGGGAGTAGTCAAGGGGAGGACAAGAGATTGGTATGGATCTGATAAGAGTCAGTTTCTGTAAAATCTTGCTTTCTTGCTTTGTCTCCAGAGAGTAGGAGTTCATTTCCTGCTATGTTCTTGTGAAAGGCTTTGGTAGCTTCAAAGATGGCCTTTTTCTTATGGTTGATGTAAGGGGAGAAGGCACCGACCACTGATTGTCTCATCTCTAAAGCTATGTGGATCACGAATAGATGGTCAATGTGCGGTAGGGATGCCAAGACTAATAGTCAGTTTTTTATCCATGGCCCTATGGCTCTTCAAATTTGGGCCTTCACGTTGAAGCGTTTCCGCTTGTTGGGTCACTCCAAGGAACATGACAACTCTCATTGATTGGTGGATTGGTGGGACTGGATTATCTTTATCTGATAGAGGCAATTTCATCTGGAAGTGTTTGTCACTCGCAGTTTGTTGGTGCTTATGAGCGTGATACCAGAACCTTCTAAGGCAACTTGGTTCAAGTGGCTAAGCTTCAAAATATTATTATATCTATGATCTTTACGTGGGTGTCTCACACCCCCGTTGTTTTCTGGGATCAAATACCATGATTGGATGTTCAACTGGGAAGCTCTACTATTCTTGTAACTCCTTGCTGGTTTTGTTTATTTCACTGCTCTTGGGGATTGTATTTCTCACACACCCCACTGTACTCCCTCTATTGTTCTTTTCAATAAATTACCTTTTCAAAAAAATAAGAAAAAAAGAAAGAGGATTGGTTTAAGCCTTGGCCGATGCCATGTGGATCGACCAAGCTAAGGTCAGATCAGATGACCACAATGGGATCACAGATTGGATCAGACGATCATTGCTACCCCCTAGAGAACAAGAATGCATCAGAATATGATCCATGGTCTTGGTCTCATCCTCCTCACATTTAAAGCACATGCTAGGTAACCTCATTACCCTAGTGAACCAAGTGATCAACAGTGAAGATATCGTTGGGAGCAGCTATCCAGCGAAGAAACCAACCTTACTAAAAACAGGCATTCTCCACACCATGTTAGTTGATAAGGAAGGGACTGGATAACCCAACAGAAACAAAAAGGTCTTAGCCATGAAAGAGCCTCTTGGGTTCAGGTGCCAAGTCCTACAGTCATCTCCCACTGTAGCCAGGTCTAGAATCTCCCAATCATCTAAATGTCTTTGAAATTTTTGCACCCAAATTACTGCACCCGAAGTAAGCTCCAAGAAATCAGATACCTTTGCCCTACTGTCAATTGCAATTCTAAACAGCCAGGGAACTCTCTTCAAAGAGGCAAATTCCAATGCTAGCTCCAGATCCAACTGATAGTGATGAACCTTCGAGAATGGCTTGGGAAATCCTCATATTCCCTCTCTGAAAATTTGATATCAGGGAGATGGGATGATAACCTGTTAAAGCCCAGACCATTCTTGCTGCAGTACTTTGCTAAGATCACTATCATCCACAAATTATCCTGCTCCCTACCAAACCTCCAAAGCCTCTTGCCAAGCAAGACCTTATTCATTATTTGAACTTGTCTAAACATTAGCGACCACTGTGCTTAGCTAAGCAAAAGTTGTCCCAAGCAACAAGATGAAATTAAAAGGCCTTACCAAAGCCTTTGAAAGAAAGTCAAGCTACAATTGTTCCAGTTTAGAGGTAACACTCACCACAAAAGAGAAGAGGGAGATGGAACACTCTATAAGACTGGATCCTAGGTGAAAGCCGAACTATAATTTGCACCCAATGGGACTTCAAGTAGGAATAAGGAAGTTGTCCCACACCATACAACCATCCCAGCTGTAATATTCCTCATAATTCACACTTCCCCCACTTCAAAACAAGGCATTTATTAAATTTATCCTCAGAACAAAAATGACCTCAAAGCACCTAAGAATCATCCCAAAAACTGGATTTTGAGTCTGAGAGGCAACACATAAAACTAGGTTATCATTGGCAAGCTGCAGATGAGAATTAGAAGGGCCTTCTGCATTGACCCTAAAACCCCTCTCAAGTCTCAAGTACCTCCTTAGTACTCTGAAGATCTCACTAGGAGTTACCATAACTATGACATAAAGGAAGAGGGATAACAGATTCCCTAGCCTTAAGCCTTTAGAGCTTCTGAAGTAACCCACTGGCCCGCCATTCACAACATAGAAAAGGAAGCTGTTAAATAGCAGCCCTAGTTCAAATATTCAATCCAAACCCAGTTCTTCTCAGCATATAGCGTGGGAACTCCCAGCTCATGCATTCATAAGCCTTCTCCATTTCCACCTTACATAAAACACCCATTTCCTTTTTCTACGTCTAGAATAAATACACATTCACTACAAGTATACCATCCAAAAACTGATGCCTTTTGATGAAACCTCCTTGAACCAGAGAAACAACCAAAGGAAGAACCTTTTTCTTTCAACATGCTAAAATGTAAGAAAGGATCTTGTATGTGCTCCCCAACAAACTAAAAGTCTAGGGTGAAACCAATATATCACAAGAGGATAGTGGTTCAAATCTTCCAAGATCCTTTGCTTTACAATCACAAACTTTTACAAAATAGTTCAGTTAAGTTCAAACTTCAATGATATTATACAAAATATTTCAGTTTAGTTTAAACTTCAATGATATTATAAAATTAAAAACTACCTCCCCATATTGGGCTGTCGGTGTAGTTTTGATATATGCTACTGCTCTAGGTATTGGAGGATAAATTCTAAGTAATTGAGTTGTACATGTAAGGGTTTTTGTGTCTATTTCATTTCCATCAATAAAATCTATAGATCAAGGGCAACTATTGACAAGCTAAGTGGGATCGCTTCTCTAACAGAAACTTTCTGTGTTTCGAGGAGATATTGATATTTGTCACAATGGGTCTTGCTTCTCAAGCTCATAGAGAGAAATTATTGGCTGGCAAGTTGGCAAATCAGGAACTACCGTGGTCAAATCATACAAATACAATGATCAGACACTGTTAAATGGGTTTATCGTTGTATGTTTGCACACTTTTCTTTTAGCTTCCTTATTAACTATGAACCAATTAATTCAACATGTTTATAGGACATAATATCAAGAGAAACATCATGCTAGACCTTTCTTGCTGAGTAGCAGATATAGCTTATACAATGACAGTCTTTCACTTGATAAACTAAATTTTGCATAAAACACAAGAAATGTCTTCCATCCTAAAAGAATCAGGGACAAAGTCACAGACATGACCAAAGAATCCAACAATTTCACCAATTTTCAAGAAGATATTAATTTGCAACACGTACAACAAGCATCTAAGCTAACCTTGAAAAGATGCCTTTGTGTCGAGCACCAGCATGAACCAACTTGTAATGCTCTCTAATCTGAAGGCTTCCCCAGTGAGATACTTCCACTTCACGTACAAGTTCCTCAACAACTGCAAATGGATGGTTATTCTCAAAATGAACAATTATGGGAGAAAATGAATACGGAGGACGGTCATCATATCGCCCATACTTTAGTTCTGTACCCACCCGGTTAGTGGGTTCTACTCTTGTGTAAGATTCAACCTTAGTACTCGGTGTTTTAATATACGTTGTCTGTTCTTTAATATGATATGGTGACAATAGTATTGCACTATCATGGTAATACACTAACTGAGACTCTGATTGGCTGATCTCTGCTGGGAAAGGCTCTAGAACATGTTTTAGCACAAGAAGTACTTCCAACGTTACAATTTCACCCTTGTTTAATGGATTATGCAAAGAGATAGAGAAGAATTGAGCTCCATTCTGTGCATCGGGGAGTTCGGTGGGGCTTACAGCAAGGGGCACATAAGTTTTCTTTTTACGTTTTCCGACAGTTGCTGCCGCTTTGACCAGTGCCAAATGTGGAACTTCCGTGGGTGGGAAGGCAAGAAGGATTTCTGATGAAGGAGAGGTCCCAATATTTTGAACCTGAAAAAGACCCATTAATCATATACAAATGACAAGACATAGGAATCGTAGGGAAAACAAAATAGAAATATAATAAAACACATATTATGGGATTATAATTATTATTATCACTATTTTTTTATTTAAATTTAATTATCATTGTTATAAATAAAGTAGAGTTTTATTGGATTGATTCAAAATAGTGGGCCAACCCCAATGTAAAATGGTAAATAAGCTGGGAGACATGTACAAAAAGATACATAAAAACAAAACAGAAGGTGTTATCAAAGATGATAGAATGCCAAATGATATACCCTTGAACTCTATAAGGATCTAAGCTCACAGAACTACCATATTATCAGTCTTCATTATGACTTGTTCTTAAATCCAGTAGAGGTTTATTAAATGTTCACTGGTTTCGCTCCTTCCACAAACACCAACTTATGGCAAAGAGGACCAGATTCAATGACATTTTGCTCCAACTTCTGAGAATCAAATAGAAGTTTTTGGCTAGGTCCTCCTCAAACAATTTTTGCCAAATAAAACATTTATTAAATTATTGCCAAAGCATTTGATTTCATGGTATTCAAACAACTCTACAAAAGTCAATGTAAATATTGAGCTCTCAATGACAATCAGGTCGGAGAAAATACCTTCAAAGTCAAGAAAGCCCTTACTATGTGAGACGTCAAGTCAATCTGCATCAATTAACAATGCTTTAGGGGTGAGAGACAGATCAATTGAAGTACGTGGAAGACCTTCATAGCACAAACTGAGAAAAAAAAAAAAAAAAAGCAAGCAAACTTTCCAAGTATCAAATTGCTAAACAAATGCATAGACATATAGATGGCATCACTTATGTACAATTGGAGATTAACATACTCCATTTTTCCATAGATACTTATTTAACATCAAAAGTAAATCTATTTTCTTCGTAAGTATACAAGGCACAGAAGAACGGGATCACCAATTCTAAAAATACATGGTTGGATTGCAGCACTGAGCTAAAGTCTGAAATCTATCACTAGATTTGAAACGGGAGGAGAATTGAATATTCAAATTCAAGCCTGCTAACCATGTTTAGAATTTAAAGCATTCTGCGTCCTAAACAATGCCACTCAATAACATTCACTGAACCTTTCATCTCTTAATAGTGACAAAAACCAAAGAAACTGTTCATCTCTTAAACTCAACAAACAAATGTTACAAACCTAACCAATACACCCAAAGCCCCAAGACTGATGGAACGCGTTAGACTAGGCCCATTAACCTTTGGGATCGTAACAACAAACCATTTACTACAAGGAAAAAAAAAAGAAGATGACATAGCATACATAAATCAATTTGTTTAACTACTGTACCAATTATCCACAAGCCAACCATAAGAATAACCCAAAATCTAAAGCAAAAGAGAAATGAATAAATAAGGAAAGGTCGATGGACCTATAAGCTTTATTGGAGCATGTCAATGTGGCTTGATGGCCACATTGACAATTTGCAGAGATTGATGAGAACTGAGAAGCCGATTGGTTTAATGCTACAGCGGGTACAGTGATTGGCATGGGACAAGCACTTGGAATATTGTGTGTCAGGTCAAAGAGACAATCAGAGTGAGACGTCCTCAAAGGAGGCAATGCATGATGGATGGTGCATGGGTGGTTTTGAGCAACAGGTAAAGTTGTTGGCCGCAAGGACATTGGAAATGTTTGAGGGATGTAGCTTGGTTGAATATGTGAGGGGATGTCAAAGGTATGGGATTGTGCCGAAGCTCACGTGTCAGAATCGAGGGCAGGTTTGGCACGTGCAAAGTCATCAAGAGACAAACTCACTAGGTACAAAGTTTGAGTCCTAAGGGAATGAACCATGCTGCAACAGACCGCGGTTGGCTTGAGAGCCACACACTCGATGCGTACATGGGTTGGAACTCTCGGAGGAGAGATCCGTGACTCGATGAATAGAGTCACAGCTTAGTTTGCGAGGAGCAAGGCATTTTGGTGCAACATGCATGGAACGGTCGGTGGATTGTGCCTCGGGGAAGGCGTTGTTAGGCTGATTTCGAGAGTAAGCATTACTTGAGTCCGGGCTTATTTCCTGGTAGAGCGAAGTTTAGAGAAGTCAGAAACCACTAAACGATGATTAAAGGTAATTGAGGCATAAGGAACAAGTGTGCAAGTTGAAGGTGAGCACATGGGGTTGTGTTGACTCGTCAACCAGACAAGTGGGGGTAGAATGTCACAAACATATTTGTTGGTGCGCGCATGGGCACAATAGCCATGGGAGATATGGCATGGGCAACACGACGGGCTGTGCGCCATGTGACATGCTCCTATCCCGCATAAGCTAAAACTGCAAGACATCCCTAACATAGATTGGGGGAGGCTCTAGACTTCCCAGAGGGGTTACCTAAGCTTCCCTTAGGAGTTGAGTTCCCCCTAGGGACAATGTTTAGGGCCCTTGTGTGAGTAGTGCACTAGAGGCTACCTATGTAGGCACTGCTAGCATGCCATATGCAACAATGGCAGCACATTGGGAGCCGAGTAGATATCCCGTGGCTTGTGTGCTCAGGTGTGCCTTGCCCTAGTGTTAGGCAAAATCTTGGCTTAGCATAGGATGCCACTTTGGTAGTAAGGCAAGGTGCAGAGGCAACACCTTTCAAGGAACATCATAGTGCCTTCATGGGGTGTCATGTGCGTAAATGGGCTTCATGGCTTGGATGACAGCCCAAGGAATGTGATGTAGGTGCACTAGGCCTTTAATGCCACATGATAAGGAAACTAGGAGCTCCATAGTCGTTTGAGGTGAGGTCCGATGGCACGATATGTGCGCCTAAGTGACTGACTAGTCGTGTGCTTGGCTTAGCATGGTTCGAAGCTAGCTAATAGGCAACAATAACACAAGGGACCCTATGAGTAAGACAAGCGTTATGGCACATAATGAAGGAACTTGTGAGATGGTCAAATGGGTCTTGAAGCATTAGTGCTCTTGGTGGGAAATATTCTTGTTAGTGCATGTGGGGCATATCGGTGGGTCAGAGAAAGACTCGAACATTGTTTAGGTTGGCCTTGGCTAGATGATGGTCGGGGCACTGCATGGTTTTATAGAGAGAAAAATATGGTTGTGACAGTTGATAGAACCCTAGTTCTATCAATGAAAAAATTAAAAAACTGAAAAGAGAAAAATGGAGAAGTATTGATCTCTTCAAGGGGATTCGACCTCTAATGCCTTAAGGAGACTATTATTTCTTCTTCAATAAAAAATTGCCCATAGGCCTACACTTAACCTTCTTAGCAATAGAAAATGAAATAACAATAAAGAAAAAACAACCCACAGCACCCTATAATAGACGCATTCTACCTATATAGAAATAATATAAAAGAATATGGGTGATAAATAGAAATAATAGAAAAGGAAAGAGGTAAGCAAGTGGATCATTTCCCGGCCCTTAAAATCAACCTTGTCTTCAAGGTTTCCTGGTGATGAACTCTCGGAATGTCTCCTGCAACACCTCCCGATAAGGCTCTGATGCAGATGATAAGTCCAGTGAAGGAGAGAGCTTAGCTAGCATTCTTTGGACCCCATATGGTTCCTTTAGAGGACTATGAGAATGAATTTTAAAAAATAAGTGTTAAGGGTAGTTTAGGTATTAAGTAAAGAGGATAGGATTGTAATAAGACTTAAAGCTAAGGGGTATTTTAGGTTTTGCTAGAAATGTGGTAGAGTTGTACGACAATTAGGAAATTCTGTCTTTTATTTAGTAGTTAGGGAGTCTTGGAGTCAAAAGTGTGGGGCCTATTACCTACAGGAAGATTAAACCTAATCCATATTGCATCAATTTGGTATCAGAGCAAATTAATCTACAAAATATTGCCATGTTCTAGTTCAACAATTGTTCAAATCTATCTTCGTTGGGAGTCAAGTGATGACCATCTAGTAAGTTTTTATGATTATCAAGAACTATTACAAAATGACGACGAGGAAATTGTGAAGATTGAACTTGATTATGTGACGGACGTTATATGACTTTGAGTGGAAAGAGGAGAATCATCTTAGTTACGATGAAAGAGAGTATTTTATGTTTCAAACTAAATAAGAGCTCCTTGTTCACAAACTTTATGATTTTGAAGTGTATCAACCAAAACAAAAATATTAGAAATATTTTCTTTTTTTGTAATGAGATATTTGGTTGGACGGAAAAGCAAGCAACATATTATGATAACATTGCAAAACCACCAAAAGTTGATGACATGCCAAATGATGCTACTTTAGAAGACTGAGTCTAATGCATTCATCATGGAACTTGATGCTAAACAATCATCGACAGAGGAAGCGGGCGAAGAAACAAAAAAGATTGAAGACAAAGAAGACTTGAAAGTTGATGAGGATGACATTTTTTTTTAATAAGGTGAAGGAATCCACTAAGGACCAACTCTTTATCATGCCTAAGGATGTTAATGAGACGTTCAATTGTCCTAATTTAATTCCAAATGAAGTGCTTGAAGAAGTATACTTTGAAGTTTTTCCAAGACTTGTTGACAAAGTCAATTGTTTGGAAAAGGACTAACATTAGAAATTTCATCACATACATGCTACATACAGTTGAAGACATCAAATGGTGTTGATCATTCGTCCCTACAAAAGTCGAGGTCAAGTTTTTTCGAATCAAGGGAGAATGATTCAAATGATGAGCCCAATGAAGGAGAGAGCTTAGCTAGCATTCTTTGGACCCCATATGGTCCCTTTAGAGGACTATGGGAATGAATTTTGAAAAACAAGTGTTGAGGATAGTTTAGGTATTAAGTAAAGGAGTTGGGATTGTAATAAAGCTTTAGGCCAAAGGGTATTTTGGGTTTTTTAGGGAAGTGATAGAGATGTACGACAGTTAGAAAATTCTATCTTTCATTTAGTAGTCCAGGAATCTTTTAAGGTCAAAAGTGTGGGGTTCATTACCTGTAGGAAGATTAAACCTAATCCATCCTACATTAAGCTCCCATGTGGCATCTTTGATAGGTAGATTTTTCCATTGCACTAGAACCTCAACTACCACCCTATTATGCCGCTTAACAAATCTTCAATCACAAATTGCATACGGTTGAATTTTCACTTCCCCAATAGAGGGCATGTCAGGCAATTGACTTTGAACAGTAATTTGATCCCCTAGTTTCTTTTTTAGGCATGAGACATGGAAGATAGGGTGTATTTTTTACCCGATTGGAAGATCCAACCGATAAGCAATAACTCCTATTCGCTCAATAACTTTGAAAGATCTATAAAAATGAGGAGATAGTTTCATTGAAGTCTGAACAATAATGAAAGTTTGCCGGTAGGGTTGTGGATGCAAAAAAACCCAATCACCAACTTGAAATTCTCGCTTAGTACAATGTTTGTTTGCTTGTTGCTTCATACGAGCTTATGCCTCATGTAGGTTGTCTTTGAGGAGCTAGAGAACACGGTTGCTATCTCGTAGGTCACAATTAACTAGGTGCACAGATGAAAAGCCATGTGAATATGAAGTGATGAGAGGGGGAGCTCGCTTGTACACCACCTCAAATGGTGTTTTCTTGGTTGCCATTTTTTTTTTTTTTTTTGGATAATTAACTTTATTAAAAAAGAAAGGAAGAATAAAAAGAAACAAAAGTACAACAACAACAAAAAATACCCAACAAACAACCTTCAAGAAGACGGTTTCCCGAAAAGATTGATTGGGCATTTATCCCCTAATTAGCTAGCTTATCAGCCAACTCAGTCTGACTCCTATCAATATGGACCAAAGAAATAGATAGCAAAAATACAAGCTCTCTGATCTCATAGATGAAAGGAGCCAATTCCCAAGAGTCCAAACAGCTCCCGATGTCCTAAATAATCACCACTGCCGAATCTCGCTCGACCTCACAATCTTTCAGCATAAGGCTCTTGATCTCCCTTAAAGCCATTAGAAGGCTCTTTGTTTCCGCTTCTATTGCATTACAAACTCCAAGCGGCTCACAAATAGCACTAACATTGGTTACCAAATGTTAAGTAGTATTATACCACCACTCTACCCATGAAAGTCAATGAACTCATTCTTTTGGTCAGTCTCCTATATGTATAGCAACATAAAAAATGCTCCAAGCATCGGTCAACCACTTCAGTTTGCCTATCAATCTGAAGGTGATAAGCAATACTCATGTTCAATCGAATTCCTTGTAGGAGAAAAAGTTCTTGCCAAAATTTACTCGCAAAGATGGGGTCCCTGCTACTAACAATAGAACTCGGCATGCCATGTAGCTTGAAGATGTTATCAATGAAAGCCTATGCAGTATAAGGATGTGATAATGGTCAGAAGTGTGCATATTTAGTAAGTGATGAGGATATCATGACACGTGGTAGAACTCTTAAGAGTGTACCGATGTAGGAAGATGAGCCTCTCCTTGAGGTTCGAGTAGTTCAGTTTGGTGGGTCCCACATGGCCCACTTGATTCTCTTTTGATGGATATAAATTGTAGCACTATTGGAGGTAACTCATCTTTTGTTTTGTTTAGGATTTTATGTTAGGTTTATCTAGAACATTATATGGAGTCTTATCTTGATTTTATTGGGTTTACTTTTAGTTTTCTAATGTTATTAGGAGTACATGTCTTTATGTCTACATTATTTTATCTTTTAGCAGCATTATCTTTTCATAATGTAATTAGTCTTACAAGTCTTTATTTGTAATGGGAGTTGGATTATGAGTTAAATAGGGTTGGGAAAATTGTGGGCTATATAAAACCCACCAAAACATTATTGTTTTTAATGCTTGATCAAATACAAAGAAGACTTTTTCGTTTATGCTCATTGGCTGAAAGCTTCCCTCTTCTTTTAGAGTGAGCTCTCTTCTAGGGAGTTGTAAAACCTGGATTGGTCTTCCCATTGGTGGATTCCTTTGGGTTGAGCAATCTTGGTGGAGGCCAAGATCCCCTGATTTTGGTGAGTTTTTTCTGCAACATCCGGTCTTCATCTCTTTCCTTTCTCTTTTCTTTATTTTTTGGTGGTCCTTGAATCAAGAATTAAAGAATTTGGTAGTATCCAGCTGAGATTTTATTCTTCTAGTTGCTGTTTTCCTTAAATCATCATTAAACCTATCAAGAAACCTTCCAAGAAGGTTCTGATTCATCCCCTAGCCTGCAACCTACACCTATCCTATTTCCCTTGTTGTTTAGACCTTGAGAACCCAAGAACACCTATAATCAGACCTTGCGGCAGACATAGACTCACACTCCATTGATGTTTTGTCTCTAAAGCCCAAAACCCATCAACCTTAAACTTTGCAGCTACCCCATAATAAAACCCCTTTCTGTTTTCTTAATTAAACCCCAAAACCCTTTTCTTCCATACCTGACGGCATCTACAAATCCAATACCCTTTCTGTTTCAGGTCTGAAACCCAGTATCCTCTTGTTTAAAGGCTTGCAGCAGCCCTTCAAAGTCACACCTCTGCTATTTTGGGTTTGCAAACCAGAAACCCCAACTCGTGTGCTCTTGGGTGGAGTTTTCAGCCTCCTTGAACACTTGTTTATCCATTTTAACTCCGAATTTCTGTGGGGTTACATCAGTTCCCTTTAAGCCTTAATCTAATAACTGAGTTCTGATTCTAAAAGAGTTAATACACTGTCAGTTCCAAACCAGCATACTATTGAATACTTTACCGCTTTCGAGTAAAAGTGTATGCTGCTAGAACTTCCTGTGCACAATCTAAAGTTGAACCAGTGAACCTATATCCATTTGGGTACTTTCATACAACTGTGTTGAGCCTGCTGTTTTCCCTTTCCTCTGTTGAATACATATTGCTATTTATTTTCCAGATTTTTTTTTTTTAATGAATTAAAGAATTATATTAGAAGAAAAGAGAACGAAACATACAAAAAACAGCCCAAAAAGGCAGCCCTGAAAGAAGCCACAAAGAACCAAAACAGAAGAACTACATCAGACTCAAAGGTAACCCATCCCCTTCGAACACGATAGATTACCTCGAACTCCACTTTGCCACTTTGTCAGCCATATCATTTTGACTACGAGGAATATGGTGAAGGCTAGCATTGGTAAGCCTTACCAATTTCCTAATTTCAACTATGAAATGGTGATGCCTCCAAGGTCCACGCTGAATACCTCTCACCCAAGCAAAGATAGACATAGAATCCCTTCCACTATACAATCCCTGATCCCCTTGATTTTTAAAATCCTTAACCCTTCCAAAAGCCCCATAATCTCCACCTGAATGGAATCACTAACACCCATAGGGCCACCTTTGACCCAAATAATAAGGCCAAGAAGTCCCTTGAAACACAACCATACCCTGCCATACCAGGGTTCCCAAAAGAAGCACCATCAACATTCATTTTAAGCTTGTTATGGGGTGGGGAACTCCAAGCTAATTGGCCATTCTGCATGGGGAGATGGGGCCCCACCAAGCAAGCAACCCAGTCCCACATCATGTCATTCATATTGTAATTGTTGGGGTGTTTCATATTCTGATTTCAAGTTTAATAATGTGTGGTTTGTTTTAATTTTGCTTAGTTCTTTATTGGTCTTGTTATTGGCATCTTAGAGCAGAGTCTTTACTTAATCTTGAATGAAATTTAAGAGAACATGACTGAAGAGTAGGAATCTAGTTTCTACTTCTATATTGCTTTGAGTAATCTCCTAAAGATCTTTACTTGCATCACATATACATGCATCCTGCATCAATAAGGCACTTTACGACCACAAAAATTGCACCCTTCCCATGCAAGGTCGGTAGGCCATCCACTAAATGCATAGAAATGCCCGTCCAAACTTGAGTTAGAATAGGCAATAGCTGAAGCAGGCCTGAACTAGCTACTGTCTCATCTTTATTTTTCTGACACACATCGCATTCTTCCACAAAGTGCTCTTACTCCTTTTTCATTTTGAGCCCATAAAATGCTCGTGAAATGCATATATAAGTGCGAAGATATCTGAAGTGACCAACAGATGAAGAAGAATGTAACTCCTAAAGTAATGCGAGTTTTCAAGTGAAATTAGCAGTCAATACAATTGGGCCCTTATAACTCAAGTTTATTTCAGCCCATGTATAGTGAGGAGTGCCAGTAGGATCTTGTTATAGCTTTTGAATTAGACTCTGTGTTGCGGGATCATTCAACCACACCTTCATGATTTCTTCAAGATCATTACATAGCAACCTAAATATAGTTGCTAATTGAGCCTATTCCGAAATACAGAACAATACATCTGCTACCACATTACCGACACCTTTTTTGTAGATAATCTCATAATCATAACTCAACAACTTGGAAACCCATCTTTGTTGTTCAATAAAAGAAATTCGTTGCTCTAATATATACTTCAAACTTTTGTGATCAATCTGGATTTGAAAATGACGACTAATGAGATACATTTTTGAACTATATAAACAATAACTATCATTTCCTTGTCATATACAAAAAACTGCTGGTGTAATGGTGACAATGCCTTGCTAGTGACGGCCAAAGGATGACCCTATTGCATCAACACTCCTCCATCACATTCTAGCACGAATATCTTGTTGAAGTCTAGTAATGCAAGTACAAGAGTGGTACATTGTTTTCTTTAACATTCCAAAAGTTGCTTTAACCTCTAAACCCCATTTAAAGGCATCTTTCCTTAATAAGGTTATTAGTGGAGCACGAATTTTGCCATAGTCCTTTACAAGCTTGCAATAATAGCTGGTTAATCCAAGAAAACCATGCAATCCCTTAATTGTTTTTAGTGTAAACCATTCCACCATAGCCTTGATCTTTGAGAGATCTGCTATCACTCCCTCCTTAATAATAATATGACCAAGGTACTCTACTTTGGATTTCCAAAGCTAAATTTAGACTTTTTGACAAATAAACAAAGTTTTCGTATGAGGGTGAGAGTTATGTGAAGATGATGTAAATGATCCTCCAATAATAAACTAAATATAAGGATATCATCAAAAAATAACAGAACAAACTTACAGAGATAAGGACGAAAAATGTCATTCATCAGGCTCTAAAATATTGATGGGGCATTCGTTAATCCAAAGGGAATCACCAAAGATTTATAGTGACCATCATGAGTCCTAAATGCAATCTTTGGGATGTCTACTTCATGAAGATGAATCTGGTGATATCTTGAGCAAAGATCTAGCTTAGAGAAGTATTAGGCACCTCCAAGCTCGTTAAGCAATTTTTCCACAACTAGAATAAGATATTTGTCTTTGATAGTGATCCGGTTAAAAGCTTGATAATCAACACAGATGCACCATGTTCCATCCTTCTTTTGAACAAAGAGCACTAGAGATGAGTGTGGACTAATACTAGACCTGCTTCAAGCATCTCTTTAGTTATTTTCTTGATCTTAATCTTTTGGATATAAGGATAACATTAAGGCAGGACATTTACAGGGTCACTACATGGAAGTGAGGGAATGTGATGGTCATGAGAGCGTCGGGGCAGAAATCCGTTAGGCTCATTGAATACATAAAAACTCTAATAAAAGTGGCTTCAAGACTTCTAATTATGCGAGAGAAGACCATAGACCCTCTAGCAATCTTAATTACATAAGAAAAATATCACATTTCTTTCAAAGAATCTGCTTCATCTAGTGATTATTGACTGTCATTACACTCCTAGTTAAATGACATGCAAGTTAAGGTTTAGAAGAAGAGAGAAAGAAGAAGAGAAAAGAAAAGAGAGTCTATGTATGGAGTATCAAAATCATATGGAGAGATTCTCCACACTTTAGATATTATTTATCTACATGAAATATTAGGTTTATATTATATGGTATAGTATAGCCTAAGTACATGACACTTGTATCCTTAATACATGTGTACCACCAATATACTAACACTCCCCCTCAAGCTGGAGAATAGATATTCAGCATTCTTAGCTTGTCAACTAATATAAAAATTGTGTTCCAATCAGTCCCTCAATGAAAATATCAACCAACCAATCTTTAGTCTGAACACATGGCATACAAATGTTACCTGCCTTCAGATGATCTTTGATGAAATGTCGATCCACTTCCACATGCTTTGTCATGTCATGCTATACAGGATCATGAATAATATTGATTGCAGCTTTGTTGTCACAGTAAAGACTCAGGTCCTGGAACACAAAGAACAAGTTCTATAATCAACACTCTCAACCATAGCAACTTGCATATACCATGTGTCATAGACTCAAATTCAATTTCAGTACTTGATCTAGCAACTACTGATTGTTTCTTATTTCGCCATGTAACTAAATTTTCCTCAATAAATGTACAATATCCTAAAATTGATTGTCTATTTGATATTGAGGCTACCTAATCAGCATCAGTAAAAGCCACCACTCTATGATCCCCATGTTTTTCATATAAAAGACCTTTACCATGACAACTTTTCAAGTATTTCAACACTCTATAAGCAGCCTCCATATGAACTTGAGTAGGTGCATTCATAACTGATTGATTACACCCACAGCATATGTAATGTCTGGTCTGGTCAAGGACAAATAAATGAGGTGTCCAACAAGACGTTGGTACCAACCTGCATCAATTAATCGTGTACTATCATCTTCTTTCAGTCTATGAAATGCCTTAATCGGAGTTGGACATGGTTTACACCCAGTCATTCTAGCTTCCTTTAACAAGATAAGAACATACTTCCTTTGAGATAGAAAGATCCCCTTTTTTTATTTTGCAATCTCAATCCCAAAAAAGTATTTCAGAGGACTCAGACTGTTGATCCCAAATTCATGAGCTCGTCGGTTTCATAGTCTGGTGATCTCGCCATCATCATTCCCAATCACTACTATTTCATCTACATACAACCCAAACATTGATGCCTAAAATCTCTCAAACCAAGCCCTAGGCAACTGTTTCAACCCATATAAAGCCTTCTTTGACTTGCATAATTTCCCTTTAGTGTTAGAAAATTGAAAACCAGGTGTTGGAGTCATATATACTTCTTTCAAACTAAGGAACACATTTTTAACATCAAACT
>JAOXJP010038407.1:0-16508 GCA_025762735.1 Platanus orientalis
AATCCAAAGTAAGTGACGTGGAAAGTGAAAGATACATCAGATCCAAAAATCCAAAAATCCCAAAATAAAGGGCGTCGACATGCCCATAATAAAAGTTTATACAATTCTTTCCCACAAAAGGGTCCATCTAAACATACCAACAAATATATCTCCCTTTGGTTCAAATACAAGTAAACTAAAAATGGAATGTGAAACTAGAATGCAATAATTAGGGCCAACAACCCAATCTCCAAATATCTCTACCTCGTCTTAACGCACAACCCATCCTGTACACCTACACATTTTCGGGTGGTGGTAATTAGGGTAAGCTTGATGGGCTTAGTGAGAGGGTATGTAGTTTATACAACACAATAAGGAAGCAAAGCAGATATAATAACAGTAGATAGGGTGATCCAAAGTAGAGGAAAAAAATAGAGTACATAAGTTTATACATCAATAATAATATGTATGTATCTCTACTAGAGTCAAGTATGTTCATACTCCAAAAGACTAAGTGATAATCTAAACCAAGATAATTCCAAAGCATGCATTTACTAAAGCTATATGCCATGTGCAAAGAACCAATTACCATGTACTACATAGATAAATAAATGTATATATAGTAAGAAAATATACTACATGCCATATGCTAAGATCACGATAATCTAAATACCAAACCATCACCAAATACCAATGAATCAACCAAAGATCCTGATAAATCCAAATTTCGAGTCCAAACCAAATAACCCAATTGGGGTTCTGAAACCAATCATGTGTTAGGCCACTAGGGCCATCTTCACCTATTAATGTGACCCAATGATTGGGTACATGAGATTCAATGAGCAAATATATAGCCCATTCACCTAATGGCATTCATCACTGGATAATTAGTATCCCTTCGCCTAATGGTGGTCATCATTGAGCAAGTATATAGCCCCATCACCTAATGGCGGTCATCACTGAAAAACTAGGGTCCCTTCGTCTAATAGTGGTCATCATTGGCCAAATATATAGCCCCATCGCCTAATGACCGTCATCACTAGACAACTAGGGTCCCTTCACTATGGGTACTTGTTCTTCATAGTCTACTAATTCAACTGTCTATAGTTGATGCACATCCTCATCAAGCTATCTTTCTTCTTGACAAAAAAGATTGGTGCACCCCAAGGTGATAAACTTAGGAAAATAAAGCCCTTTTCCAACAGCTCTTGAAGTTGTATCTTAATCTCCTTCAACTTAACTGTAAGATACTTAAAATCCTTAAATCTTAAACATTAAATATGAATAATCAATCAATCCTCAACATTTCCACTGACTTATCCAGAAACATAATCCTTAACTCCAAAATAACTCAGATTGTTTATAGAATCTATAAACCTAGGCTCTAATACCAAGTTGTCACATCTTAAATTCGTGGGCCATAAAGTAGGTCGGGTCCAAATTGTCTCAACCTATTTCTTATAGCAGGGAGACCAACGAGCTCAGAGTGAGTCATCAACCATCTTTCCTATTTACATATCACCTTCCATATAAATGTGTTTCTTTATCTTTTCATGTCCATTTAAGTCCATATAACATAATCACATTGCAGCAAAATAATAATGATAACAATCATAATCCAAAGTAAGTGCCGTAAAAGTGAAAGATACATCATATCCAAAAAAACCTAAAATCCCATAGTAAAGGGCCTCGACATGCCCATAATAACGGCTTATACAATTCTTGCCCATAAAGGGGCCCATCTCAAAATATCAATAGATATATCTCTCTGGTCCAAATACAAGTAAACTAAAAATAGAATATAAAACTAGGATGCAATAATCTAGGCTAACGACCCAATCTCCAAACGTCTCCACCTCATCTTGAGGTGTAGCCCAACCTATGCGCCTACATATCTATGGGTGGTGCTAATTGGGGTAAGCTTTATGGGCTTAGTAGGAGGGTATGCAATTTATACAATACAACAAAGAAGCAAAGCAGATATAACAGTAGATAGGGTAATCCAAAGTAGAAAAATAAATAAAGTACATAAGTGCATATATCAATAATAATATGCATGTATCTCTACTAAAGTCAAGTATGCTTATGCTCTGAAAGACTAAGTAATAATCCAAACCAAGACAGTTTCAAAACATACATTTACTAAAGCTACATGCCATGTGTCATGAACCAACTATCATGTACTATGTAGATAAATAAATTCGTGTATAGTAAGAAAATATACTACATGTCATATGCCAAGACTACGATAATCCAAATACCAACGAACCAACCAATCCAAAATTTGAGTCAAAACCAAATAACCTAAATGGGGTTTTGATAAAACCAAACAATGTGTTAGGCCACCAAGGTCGTCTTCACCTATTAATGTGACCCGGTGATTGGGTACCTGAGATTCACTAAGAAAGTATATAACCCCTTCACCTAATGGCGAATATCATTGGACAACTAGTGTCCCTTCACCTAATGGAGGTCATCACTGACCAAGTATATAGCCCCTTCGCCTAATGGCGGTCATCATTGGACAACTAGGTTCCCTTCACCTAATGATGGTCATCACTAGGAAAATATATAGCCCATTTTCCTAATGGTGATCATCACTGAACAACTACGGTCCTTTCGCCTATTGACGGTCATCACTAGGAAAATATATAATCCCTTCACCTAATCACAGTCATCACTAGACAACTAGTGTCCTTTCACCTAATGGCGATCATCGCTGAGAAAATATATAGCCCCTTCGCCTAATGGCGATTATAGCACATGTACCAACCCACTTAGGGGCATACCATACCAAAGCCCTATTTACAAATCCAGTACTAAAATTCATGCTCATGTATATTAAAATAACTACTATATAAGCATGTCATGTCAAGGATATCCATATGTACTAACTAATAAATAGTTCTAAAATTGAAGATAAATCACATATAAGGATCAAATACAAATCTAGAAGTATAAATACTAGAATCAATCCAAAGGCATATATGATACTCATAAAAGTGAAATTAACTCATGCCGGTAACTACTAACAGCATAACCAAATAGCCCAAATGTTCTCCTAAACCTATGAAGAAGTCCAAGTAAACTACCCTTTGAGAACACCAAAGTAAACCATGCCAATGATAACATGCTTATGCCACGAGACAATCTTCAAAAGGTACAAGGCCAATGTATCACACATGAATTCTAAGATCCTAATAAAGGAATTAATAAAATTACACAATTTGCTATAAACTAACATGTATTTTGTAGGAATTCACCAAAGAGAACAATAAGCTTATGCAAGGAATCCAAAAGAAACTAAGAAAGCATGTAAATAGTAAGAGAAAATAATAAGAGGAATTTTATCAAACATGTAGAATGCAAAAATTAAAGAACTTAAGGAAAATCAAAAGGGAAAGCCCAATCTTCACCATAAGAAACCTTATAATCCCTACAACATTAGTAAATTAAGCCCCCAAAACTCCTTCACATAAGTTAGAGATGATCCAGACCATTCCACAAGCTCCAATCACAAGAACACAACTCCATAACCCAAGAGTTCATAGAAATCAATAAGGAAATCAAGGTTTGTTGACTTTGATTTTTTACTCGACTCGGACAGCTCAAGAGTGGAGTCGACTTAGGAGTCACTGGAGTCAACTTGCGGAGTTATGTCACTTTTTATTTTTTATTTTTATAAAAGATGAAAAAAGTTAAAAATTATATATATAATTTTGATTAAAAAAATCTCCATTTTCTTGAAAAAAATAAATATTTTGTAATATCCTAACTTAAAAATCCAAAAATAAACTATAAAAAGTACTAATAGTCTAATACCATAACAAGTTAGATGTAACTAATTACTAACTCTAAAGCCCAAACTAAAGTAAAAGAACTATTAGTATTATTATATTGAAAACCAAGGTACATAATTTCAATATATGCATAAAAGCAAAATATCACCTAATCTTTAAGGTCCCGGTATATATGGCTAAAAGTTGAAGTTAAAAGTCTAATCTTCCTATAACTTTAGCCTTCATTCTTCCAAGTTCTTTCCTCTCTGTTTTTCTTCTTCTTCTATGGTTTTCAATGTCTTTAATTTCTCATCTGTTGAAGACTTTAGAAAAGAAAATCAAGCCCCCCCAAAAAAATAGAGTTTCTTTTTGTGTTCCAACTTGGCTTTGGGTCATTTTAAGGCTTATGAGACTTGGTTGAGTCACATGAATCAGTTTGATTCAGATGAGTCTACCAAGTTAGCAACTTGACTTAATGAGTCATGTATGGTTCGGAGTCAACAACATGACTCGACTCATGAGGCTTAAGAGTGGAGTCAACTCGGGGGAGTCAAGGAGTCAACTCGGGGAGTCAGGAAAACAATGAAGGAAATTACTAACCATCATGCTTACATCATGGAAATATCAAGAAATCAACATTCTAAAAGGAAATGGAGATGAATTCACCAATACATGGCTCATAAATAACAAATCTAAGATCCTACGAAGGGAAAGTGTACATTAAATGCATATCCACTCACTTAATCTATTTTTCATAGAGATTTAACCACAAATCTTTGTAAACATAGAAAAGAATCACATTTCTATGAACCTAGAAAAGGAAAGTGTAGCATAAAAAACATATCCACTATCCAAATGATCCCATAGTTGATCTTCAAGAGAATTCCCCACCAAAGGCTTCCTACCTTTGCCAATTTTTCCTTCCTCAAATTAAGGAAGAACTCCCTCTCTCTCATGCAAGCTCTTTTAATCTCTCTAAACCTTACCATTTTTATTCTAAATGACCTAAATTAGGGTTGAAAGAGTTATAACTCATACAAGATGAGATCCTACATGTGTGGGGGTCAAATGGGCAAGTGTTATGTTGAAAAAGAGGTAAAATCTCCTTGTTGTTTTAATTGGAGCATTCCAAACCTCAATGGAGTGCTCTGGGGGATGTTGGAGCATTCAAACTTCAAATGGAGCACTCCAAGGATAGTTGTGCATCATTTTCTGAGGTCCCGATCAATATTGGAGCACTCCAAGTCGGTAGTGGAGTGCTCGAGCCCTCCAACTTCCAAGTGGAGCCCTCTAACTTTTCCAACACAAATACTCTACAATAATTCAGCCAAAACTTTGTGTACACAACTTGGAATTGCTTGCAGTTTATTTTGTTGGAAAGTAAAATTTCAGAGCTTTCCAAAGGTATTCTCTCGAGATTGGTACACGTATGCCTATGAATTTACCCTAAAATTGTGGGTCTATCAGCACAAATACCTTATGAGAGAATTATCATAACTTATTCTAGAAAACTTGGAATTGCACACCGTTTAATGCATGAAAAAGTAAACTCATAGATATTTCCAACAATATATGGCTTGAAATATAATTCATACAGGTCTGGTACAGATTCGCTCGTGAAGTCACCCAAAAAATTGCATTTGGGAAAACCTTGAAACATGACAAGTTTTAGGTCAAACTTAGGTTCTACATTTCTAATTTGGTCCAAAGGGATCTTTGACCCACTATATGGTTTATCTAAAATATTTGAAATGAAAATTTTACCTTTACAAATAAAAATTAGGGTTTTTCCCTTTAAGTGCAATGCAAGGTGTTACAGATAAAGATAAGATGAGGAGTATGAAAGGGTATGTATTCATTTTGTTTGATACAACAATCAGTTGGCTGTCTCATATAAAGAAGATATTTGCATTTTTCTCAATGAAAGCAGAATACATCCTACCAATGGAAGCTAGCAATGAACTTATTTAGTTGTCAAACCTAATGGAATAGATGAAAAAGAAGCAAGAGAACAATAGGTTATTCAATGATAGACAAGGTGCCATTCATCTTGCAAGGAACTCGACCTTCCATGAAAGGACTAATCACATTGATAGAAGGTATCACTTCATAACGTCTTTCTTGGAGGAATAAGTGTTGAAGTTAGAAAAAATCTATACAAATGAAAACCCAGTAGACATGCTTACAATGGTGGTGATAGTATAGAAACTGGAGCTATGAAAAGCTTCAATTAGTCCTCATCAATAAAGATGAAGAAGAGCCGTAAGAGATTCATAGAAAATGAGAGGTATCATTACAAGTATAGAAGCTGAACAATGGGAAAAGAACATCAGTCTCTAAGTGGGAGATTGTTGGTCGGAGCCTGATGTGAGTAGAGAAACCAAAGGAGAAAAAAAATGTGTTGATAGTTTAGACTAGTCCAAAAGTGCCCTGAACTAGTCCAACTAGTCCTACAGTGATCCACAACAAGTTTTGGATCAGTTTGGTAGTGTTCGGGTTCAACAACAAATACTACCAGAGGCAAGGTAGATCTGTCCAAGCTAGGCTAAACCAATCCAACTTTTGGAGGAGCAGTCTAGTGGTGAAAAATTAGTTGTGAATAGATTTAGAAGGTTTGTGGAGAGGAAGGATTCATACCAATCTCGACCTCTATGTACTATATCAGGTCTCTATTGTTATTTAGGGTTTGTAAGTGAAAAAAGAGAATGAGGAAAGAGTGGTTTTGTAAGAGATTGAGAGAGAACTATTGAGATAATGAAGCTTTCTCTACGGCTCCATGGTGTTTCCCCAACTTGGGATTTTTCGCATCAATCCTATGTTTTGTGATGTGCTTGTGGTTATGATTTGTTTTGTCTTTGATTATTATTGCTTTTATCTTGTTTTGGTTTGATTAATAGGCTTTAGTTAATTCCCAACACTTTTAACCTCAACCTGTCTATGAAAAATGGAAATAAAATTAAAAGGAGATGAGTGATTTTTATTTTTGGCAAGTGAATTTGAATTAACAAGAGGGGGAATTACAACCTTCTATCCCCTTACATAAGAGGCCATGGCTCTTACCAACTATGGAGGGGTGGAACAAGACAATGTAGCCAAATTCGAAGAACTAGTTCCATAGTTGGGTACCAAGTGGGCTACTATATTTTCTGTCCTTCCAATATGTCTCAAGGAAAATTCCTCAAAAAATTTTAAAACTTGGACACAATCTCTTAAATAGGGCTTAAACTCATGACCAAAGTCTATGTTCGGATTCACAAAATTGGAATTGGTCGTGGAATTCCAATTCTACATATTTAGAATTTTACCATTTGGATGCATATATGTGTGTGTGTGTGTGTGTGTGTGTGTGTGAACAGAATTGGAATTCAAAAATCTCAATCAACCCCATTTTGTTAGCTCTCTACCTAATGGGTGGCCTTGAAATTCTAGGGTTCATCACCAATGACTACTAAATCTTGCAAGTTAGGAACCAATTCTTTACATTTGTCATGCTTGAGCTTCTATATGGCCTTCAATTCCCTGATAATCACTACAAAGACATTATGTCCATTATTGTTGGGATTTTAATGCAGTTTACCCACTATGAAGATCACTCAGTGAGGGAAACTAGTTATATATTTTTTTTAACTCTTTCCATAAGCATACATGAGTTAGATTTTTCACGTAGGGGTATTTTGGTCAATTTATAAAATAACATAGGGCATTTTGGGTACTTTGTGTGTTAAAAACTCCTCATAGTTTCTTGAGGGAGGAGGGCATTTTAGTCATTTAAATAGACCTAAAACATAGCTAACATGAGCTAGAGTTTTAGGGGCATTTATGTTAATTGATAAAGAACAAAGGGCATTTTTGGTACTTTTGTTGAAAAAAATCCTCATAGTTGCTTGTGGGAGGAGGGCATGGGCATTTTAGCCATTTGAATAGTCCTGAAGCATATCTAACATGAGCTAGATTTTCCACTTGAGGGAATTTTGGTCAAATGATAAAATTACATAGTGCATTTGGGGTACTATGTGCTAAAAGAAACTCCTCAGTTGCTTGAGGGAGGAGAGTATTTTAGTCATTTGAATAGACCTGAAGCATAGCTAACATGAGCTAGATTTTCCACTCAAGGGCAAAGTTGGTTAATAAAATAATAGAGGGCATTTTGGGTACTTTATATGCTAAAAAAACACATCAGAGATGCTTGAGGGATGAGAGCATTTTAGTCATTAAATAGACTTGAAGCATAGCTAACATTAGCTAGATTTTCCACTCAGGGGCATTTTGGACAATTAATAAAATAGCAGAGCACATTTTGGATACTTTGTGTGTTAAAAAACTCTTCACAGTTGCTTGAGGGAAAAGGGTATTTTGGTTATTTGATTAGACCTGTAGCTTTGGTGAGGAGATCTCAGTCACATGTCGTTTCATAAAAAGGAACTATAAATAACACCTTATAAGTGAGAGTACTTTGGCTTTATTAATCATTTATAAACTTCTAGTATATAGGATAACCACTCCTTTCGAACGAGGTTGTCAGGGTTTGGAGAAAATGTAATCAAAACATTTTTTATAATTTTTTTTATAAATAAAACTTGATTGAGAAAACTTGCCAACAAGAAAGTAAATAAGATGGAAGATTTATTAGTCCGTGCCATTTTGGTTAGACCATCTTCCGATACCTCTTTCACATCCAAATTCTTGCTATTAAATATGTAAGGAGGAAGGGGAAGAAGATTGATCAAGTAAATAGTTTTTATTTTCTTTTCTTGTATTACTGTATTGGAGCTCTTACGTAAAATGTCTTTAATAAGGTACATTCTGTGTTTTTGAAGGAGCTAAAGGTTTTTTTTGGTTTGATTTTAAGGTTTTGATAAAATGATTGTTTTGATGTGATTGACTTTGCATTGTTTTGCTAATACATGTTTGCATATGATCAGATTTTTTACCTGTATCTTTGAGCTAAAGTCGTATTGAACTTTTACTAACTACTCCAACTGGTTTGGTGTTTCAATTTTTTTGTCGTTTTTTCAACCCTACAGCCACTCTGGCCTACTTATTGATGGACTCGTACCTCTGTGCCCAGAAATTAATGACCTGCCATGAGCCAAGACATAAAGGGGGGTGGGGCCATACACTTTTTGCAGGCCCCACCCCCCATTTCTGTCTCAGCTCATTTATTTACCATCACAGAGGATGTGAGTCCCTACTTGACAGCTGCACAGAGAGGGACCGGTACTGCAAAGGGAGATACTAGGCAGGCGACAACGCACACTGTCCAGGGGATTTGACCCCACCACGCCTTCCTCTTGAAAGTTTGATGCTGTATCCACCAGAATATTGATGACTCCATACTTTTGAATCAAAGTTATAGTAAACTCAGAGCAGTCCTACATCACATTATCATTGGATGCAGTAAGCCAATAATGCAGCATAAGGATTGCTCAAGGACCACCAAGCAAGATTTATGGTTTTCTTTTGCAAGTATGTTGGGAATAGTACAAATGCCATGGCATAACTTTGGGCGATTCCGGGAGATCTTTGAATGGAAGCAATGTGAGAAGTTAAAGTTTGCCAATTGATCAAAGAAAGTGATTCCCTTTGTACTATTAGTATGTTACATGTCAATGCCTGCTCAAATTCGGATGGAGTTTTTAGGGTTTAGATCCTGTCCTGTTATGACCTGTCCACAACCTAAGTACACGATTTGGCATAAAAAGATGTGCACAACCTATGTATAACCATTTTTTAAGCCAAACCGTACATTTTGGTTGTTTACAGGTCCTACGAGGACATAAGCAGACAGAACATGATCCTTTCCCAAGTTTTTACCTTTTGTATATGTGTTAACGTTTCGAAATCAGTTTCAGATTAATGTATTTTAACTCACTGTAGAGGATCTGGTCCCCTTCACCTCCAGGGCCCCTATGGTAAGGTTTGATTTGATTCCACAATATTTGGTTTATCTTTTTTGTAATATTAATTTTTGTGAGCATCATTTTTGAGAAATGATCTCTTAAACCCAAATTCTCTATCCCCTGATGTCTCCACACCACAGGCTGACATGCGATGTTTTTTTAATTTGGTTCCCATTTTAGGTACATTTTTTTCATTATAACATTTTTTTTACCGTCCTAACTCTATACACCTTTTTCATTGAATCAACTCAAACCTTATCATATATTTTATTACCCATGTATAGAATTTCAGTTAGTTATTCCCTCTCTCTCCCTCTAACTACTTTCAGCGTGACAATACGAAGTTAAAAATAAAAAAAAAGGTCTCTATTCTCTGTATGGTATTGGATAGCTAAGAACATGCTCACATCACAGTACCATTGCTCGCGTGAATATCACCCTCAGCTTGTGAAAGATACCCAGTGGGGGAAACATGAGGAACTTATTCTTTTACCTTCTGATTAATCAAGAACAATGAATGATCTACGGTTCCCTTTCCCGAACCCTCTTTACATGCACACATAAGGACGCAGAGGGTGATCTATATAAGTAGTGGACAAGCTCCTTCTGATAAGTGAGCACACAGGGTTTGGTTAAGATGGAAGTGAAAGACCACTTTAGAGATTATCATCTTCCACCAAGGCATCTAAGCATTCACTCTCCCCAAAGGGCTTCAATCCCCCACCACCTTGGGTCGAGGTTGAAGGAGGATGCATAACCCATATTTTTCACCGACGGCTCTTTCTTAATACCAGCTAATACTTCATAATTTCTTTGCTTTTTGTGTTAAGTTTGATGATATCATGGATCAGCTAGACGATCCATTCATCTTCTTCATCTTTGTAATGAAAGTTGCATATTTAATTATCTTAATTAACGTATGTTCAGGTTGTCTACTTTCATGTTATATGTGGATTATTTAGGTTGAATTCTGTTATTAATTTTACCATATTCATTCTAAGAAAAGAGAAAAGATGGAAGAATCCTTAACCCATGTAGGCGTCCCAGTCCCCTCTTACCCCTTGCACAAGGGGCAATTGAACTTCGCTTGGTCCTTTTTTCTTATGTAATGATTGCTTCAGTTTAATATATCTTTGTAAAATTATGATTGGTCTCCATTTGTATCATTATCTTAAGTTGGTCACTAATCTTTTCTTTGTGTCATCGTTCTTGGTGTCACTCGTTCTATGTGGTTTACTGTGAGCTTTGATGACGTTTTTCTCTCATATTCTTCTTTCCCCCTCTCTCTCTCTCTCTCTCTCTCTCTCTCTCTCTCTCTCTCTTCTTTAGATCTTTCCGTTGTTATTGTTGGAATTATTATTATTAGTTAATAGTCCTGATGTACTCTATGATTGTTATGAGAAAACATAACTGATCTGGATTAACACCAATGTGAAACGAAACAATAAAACAAAAAACACAGTAGTGTTAGATTATGGAAAGCAAAGCTGTCCATGATTTGCTCAATACAATTATGAACAGTCAATGGGCATGATTTGATTCATTCAAATATAGACAAATCATATTCAAATTCAAATTCTCTTTCCCTCTTAAGAGATTTTTCATATTCCACTGTAATCTTATCAAGGGAGAGATTCCATTTGTATAATCTCCATGTAATCATGTCATTTATGTAAGCTTCATGTAATCATGTCATTTATGTAAGCTCCGTGTAATCATATCATTTGTAACTCATACATAAACTAATATAAATACAGCAACAACCCACCTCATTGGGTATGCTAGTTTTCTCCCAAATCTCTGAAAATTACAAGGTATCAAAGCTGTGATCTTCTTCTTCTTCTTCTTCTTCTTCACGTTCTATTCTCGCCATCAATGGCTACCTCCACCACATCTGAAATTTCAACATCTCCCTCTATGTTACCACCTACCTTCGCCTTTCACAACAACATTACTCATCTTGTGTCCATCAAGATTGATTGGTTCAACTATTTTCTTTGGAAAAGCCAACTACTTCCTATTCTCCTCAATAAAGATCTACTAAAATATATTGATGGATCATGTATTGCACCACCACAATTTCTCCCACAAGACATTGATAATGGAACCTCTGGATTAGAGTTGAATCTTGAATTTGTCACCTAGTCTCAAGTGGATCAAATGCTACTTAGTTGTTTAAATGCCATGCTAATTACTAAGCCTATCCTTGCCCAAGTTGTTGGCTTGTCATCTTGTCGATCTGTCTGGCTTGCCTTGAAATCTGCATTCTCGACTTTCTCAAGTACTTGTATTCTTCACCTTCGTTTTCAACTCTATAATATTCATAGGGGCTCCTTATCATTTACTGATTTTTTTCAAAAGATCAAAGGTATTAGTGATGCCTTGGTTCTATCCAACAACCTTTACCTAATGATGACTTTGTTCTTTATGCTCTCTCTGGTCTTGGTTTTGATTATGAATCATTTCATAGAGCTATCTTGGTCCGTGCCACACCAAAAACCTTTCTTGAACTTTAGGTTCTCTTACTCAGTCATGAATTACATACTAAACACAATACTTTGACCTCTGAAACCACGATTACTAATACTGTTTTTCTAGCTACCTCACGTGGTCGAGGTCGTGGATGAGGCCAAGGTCGCAACACTTGGAGCAGAAATGATGGCCGGGGGTGTGTTAGATCTTATGACTGCTCTCCTTCTTCTCTGACAAATTATACTCATTCTGACATCCTTGGTTTCTGGTCCTTTTGAGTGTAACCGCCCTCCTCAAATTTTCCAAAATTGTGGTAAAAAAGTACACTTAACTATTCATTGCAATAATCGCTTTAATCAAGCCTATCAACCTGATGCTTTGCCTTCTGCCTTTGCTGCAATGAACATCTCCTCAGCCGACCAACAATGGTTTCCTAACATGAGTGCAACCAACCATATGACTGTATATTTACATTCTCTTGCAAATCGAACTAATTAAGGCAATGACACAATTTACGTTGGGAATGGTAGTCACCTCCTCATCTCCCATATTGATAACACCACTTTATCACATCTTCTTCTTCTATTCTATTATGTAATGTTCTTTGAGTTTTTGTTGATCAACTTACACGAGATTTGAAGTGCTCATTTACTTTCACTTCTACTAGTTTTGTTATCAACGATTACAAATTGGGGAAACTTCTAGGCTCTACCCCATCATTACTAGTGTCAATTAAGGATTGGTATCACAACCTCATAAAACTTTTATTAGTTCACTACAACAAAAAAGGCATTTTACAGCATTTAAGAAACGTTGTCTATAATTATAGTCAGCATTTTAAAAATGCTGTCTATAACTATAGCCAGCAATTCAAAAACACAGGTTAAAGTCATTATAGACAACGTTTTGAAAATAGTATCATATTTTAGACAAAACGCTGTCTAACATATGTCTAAAAAAAGAAAAAAAAAACCTCAACGAAACACAACATCATCCAAGAACAGGAGTAATTTAAAATTTTGAGCAACATTTAAATAAAGCAATGGCTCATCATTAGGACAATTAGAGTTGTGACAACTTATACAGTAAAATTATTACCAAAAGCAAAACTGATGCACAGTAATTGAGATCTTCAAGATTCATTGAAGATGGCTTATAGTGTTAGAATCATGTCTCCGTATGGGCAAAGGACAACCAAGTACATTGAAGATGGCTTATAGTGTCTATAGTTACCTTTAAGCCATTTTTTTTTTCTTTTATCCTTTTGTTATAGAGATTGAAGTTAACTTAAGTTCTAAGGGGGTAAGGACCTTGATTGTCATTCTTCAATAATGGGATTCTCTTTTTTAGGGTTGAAACCATCTATAAACTATAATAGGAATAACAAATAGTAACTCAAGACCTTTGAACAATTATAAAAAATAAAGGAAGAGGGTTTCATTGTAGAGGTTCTCATAATTATCTAAGCATGATTCATATGGGTTTTGAGGATTAAACTAACCTCTTTGGTTTTTTCTTGGATATTGATAACTTTTCCATCCCAGTTGCCAAGATGGGATCTCAAAATCATCAATTGCTGGTAGAAGTTGGTCTCTGATCATGGAGGGGCTGATGAGGCCAAGCAGGGCACCTCTGATAGACTTGTCAGTGGGACCATGAACAGCTGCAATGTTGCTTTTCCCTAAGATATCTAGCATGGACTGTGGGTAGCCAGGAACAAAGCCTTTTCCTTCATTCAAGAGAATGAATCTGTTGAGCTCTGGACCCATATATATAATTTTAGGAGAGCCTAGTATGTGGGACTTGAATAAACCTCCATACTTGTTATATACATAAAAATATAAATATATGAATTAATAAAAATACTCTAACAGAAAGGAACTGCAAAATTTATTATTGATTTTCATTGACAGTTAAAAGGTTTTAGAACATCTAAAAGGTCCAAGAAAACTGCTCTTTAGCTACAGCTAAGTCAATTTATAAGATAAGTTCTTGTAAGTCTATAACCAACTTGAATCAAGAGAAGAGGCCACTTTGGACGTCTAGGATGGCGTCTTGGATGCCGGCTGACGACACCTAAAACAAAATGGGTTGGGTTAGATAAAATTTAACTTTAACGAAGTGTGATAAGAGAAGTTAAAATGAAGATATATTTATGGAACCCAATGTTGGTTTGAATAAATGAGAAGTGCTCTACAAGGTTAAGGATAAAAAAAATTCAGGATTTGCAAAGATTGACAAGAATCTCATATGCACAAAATTGCCTCATATTGAGCAATACCTATTCCACATACACAAATTAGGAAAAGAATTATCATATCTTCCAGCACTTAAGCAAGCCTAGGTGATGGTATTGGATCTGTTGAATCAACTCCAAATATCTAATTGCATACACAAATTGGAAACTACAAGTCATCCTCTGCCGCTTCAATGGAAGGCCTAATATTCTTTGTAATCCTTATCATTCACATATGACAGGTTCTTTAAACTGCTTCCCACTTCTAAGAACTAAAGTGTATCCACTAAACGAAAACTTTGAATTAGAATAAAAGCCAGCCCAATTGGAATCATCTTTGAACAGTGCTAAGAGAATGATGAGACCAAGGAAACTCAAGAAGAATGAATATGAAAACTCAGAACAACTTCACAAAAATGTGGTCACAACACCTAATCATCAATTGGTATGTTGATCGACATGGTATAGAAAAAATAGACCCTTGGCTCTTCTAATGCTCCACCATGCAATAGAACAAAACATGATCTGCATCCTATACTATAAACTAGGCCAGAAATATCCGTTTAGAAATGTTATTTGTCTATTTGATGTATAGTCATTTTATGGATTGCCATTGTAAACAACATTCAAGTAGTATTTATTTTTTATTATTTTTTGTCTAAACCCCAAGGCTACTAGTCTAGCTATAAATTTATCTATGGTTTCGTTAAGTTTTAATTTCTTTCTTAACACTAGTTTACAACAAATGGGCTTAATTCCTTTGGGCAATGATACTATTTCTTAAGTATGATTTGTCTTAATAGATTATTTTTGCATACTCTATAAATACATTGATGAGCCTAACTTTCTTTTCTTAGGATTAACTTTCTTTTTTGCATACTCCTATATATTTAAGATTGGGTGCATGTCCCCTCCATACTTTATATGAAGACTTGCCTTTTTTCTTATGTGGTACTTTATTTTGTATATTGTTAGTGGATATAATTTTCTCTTCTTACTTGTTTAGGAGTAAGTGAGTAACCTTAAGATTCATTATAGTATTCTGTCCATTCTTTTCTATTGGTAACTAAATATAAAAATGGCATTTAGTAGTGTATAAAACAACATAAAACCCATCAAGCCTCTAACATGCTTACAAATAACTAAAGAAATTTGATCGCTTTCAATGATCATTCAGGCTAGCTAATTAATAAAGCTAAGAGTTAGTGCATTTCCAAAAAGTAAAATAAAAATGCTAATCCCCCTCCAAACAAAATGGTGAAATTTCGGCAAATAGTGAAAGTTCCATCCCCATAAAATGAAAAAAAAAAAAACCCACAAAAGATCTAAAGACAAAAAGGAAAATAACTTTCCTTACCCACTACGATGAATAACCCACAAAGGCTAACAATGAACAATTACTCACTCTCTTCAACAAGTTTCAACAGTTTCAATAGACTTTCCAACAATGATTAGAAAATTGTAATGGCCAAAAGATGATTTGCAAGGACATAGAAATTACACAAAGACAACATTCATGGATGACAAATTGAAATTCAAAGACATGGGATGTAGAACCATGCTAAAAAAATAAAACTATAAAGCTAAACCATTTGCCTCTATTAGACTAAAAATGTTGTTTGTTATTTGCATCCAATAGCAGTGGCAATAGTAGACTTGATAACACTTTGACATATCTAATCTCAACCCATTTGTGAAAAATTTTAGGTGGAAATCTTACAAAGACTAGTAGATCTGATTCTCAGGTAATGATATATGACATCCATACCTGTGACCTCAAATGCAGTTATAGGAAAGTCCGACAACACACCATCAATAGAGAAATGATCATTGTCAATGAAAGACAGATACTCAGCTATTGGATCATAACTGTAATTGTAGCTAAAAGTTGCATCATTTGCAAAGTCTGATGCAAAAACTTCCAATCCTTATGTGCATCCAACACAACAGAGCTAGGAGGTTCTAGATATGAATCATCATTCACCAGCCATATGAAATATTCTTGGGAACAAGTATTCCAGAGGAAAATGTCCTGACAAATGTAAGATTGTTTAAAAGTGAATCGTAAGTCTGGTTGGTTGAAGGTTCAGTATCACTCAACCCTAGAAAGCGGAAGACCAGTTTCGTCTTGCTTGGTTTAAA
>JAOXJP010038418.1:0-16508 GCA_025762735.1 Platanus orientalis
TCTCCAGAAATGGGGGTAAGGTTGCGTACATCTTGCCCTCCCCAGACCCCGCGTTAGCGGGAGCCTCGTGCACTAGGTCGCCCTTTTTTATTTTTATTTTTTATAGATAAATAAAAGAGAATAACCTAAGCAATTACACCTAGGGTTCAAGGCAATCACACTTCCAAGCGCTTTAGCAATTTGCTTCACAATAATCAATTTTTAACTCTATTTATTGAGGTTGGGGTGATTTAAATAGAGCACAAAATCTAGGATTTTAGAAACCCATATTCCCTCCGAAGATGTTACTTTCTAATTTCTTAAACTTGATCCTCAAGTATTAGTAAATACTCCAGATTCCACTTGCTAAAATAAGAAAACTACTTAAAATCTAAACTTTTAGACCAAACAATACTAAACTTAACACTTTCCGAAAATATAACAAATAAAACTTTCTAAAAACTCTATTTTTGTCACTTACTAATATCTCTTTAGTAATTTGGTCATAACTTTCTCAAATCACATCGGATTTGTGAAATCTTGGTTTCTTTTGAAAGGTAACTAAATAACCTTTCTAAAGACTCCAAAATCAAGCCAAAAAGGCAAATTTTGACCTTAGAAAATTTGGGCTAAGAGTAAGTGACTGGATTACAGCTCAAAAGAAATAAAACTTAATGGACCTAAATTGGCAAAGTTAAATTATTTCCATACAAAATATTGAAATCAAAATACCCATGAAATCTTAATATGAGTTTTCCATTCCACATCAGGAGGGATTATGGGAAACAATTAAAGTGAAACAAAACTTTACAATGACATAAAATCTTTGCTGTACATTTCATTGTATGGAATCTGGATTTGCATACTTCATCCATGAAGTCATTTGTGGACCTCAGCACACAAGAAAACGAGATGTTTGAAAATGTCTACAAGGCCTGAATCTCTTTAATAATATGAGACAACCTCCATGTGCAGGTCCTGTCCCATTTCCCTGCATTTACATGGTATTGTGAGAATCCACTTCCATTACGAGGTTAGAGAAATGAAGTCCATTGGCAAGTTGGAAATCCTTTGGAGAAGATTAGGGGCCTATGCTTTGTTAGAGGCACACCCATAGGCATCTCTAAAGAGGCATTCAACTTTGGAAGGACCGGTTTCCGAAGGGAGCAAGTTTAATTTGATCTCATCACCACTAGGAATATGCCAATCTACTATATTCTTTTGAGACCAACGAGCATGCCACTGAAAGCCAATTTCTCATGATATCATTAAACATAAAAGCTCTTGAACTCTTGGTGGTTAGGACCCAGTCTCATAGTCACATGATGCTTCATGTTCTCATATGTGCTCTGACTGCTTCATGAAGGTCCAGATCAATCTGCATCATATACTGTAACTTCTCAAAACAGAAATGAAAAAGTAAATTGTCTTATTTTCAGGTTGCAAAAACCACTAGTTGATTAGGAAAGGTGACGTAGGATTAATGGAACAAAGGCCTAAACAAATTATTAAAGCAATAAAGATTGATTCTTGAAATTAATATATGCTGAAAATTTAAAGGAAGATGATGGGGACAATGAGCTACACGTGGGACTCACATTGTGTGTGGATGGTGAGACCCACTTCTTTGGACATATGGCAGCCCATAGAGAGCCACTTTAGTTCCATTTTTATTGTTTCTTAGTTAGTTTTGGCTTTATGTCTATGCACATTATGTAGGGGGAAATAATTAAACTTTTGTTAAATGGGGGGTTTTGTTGTTATTTTGCTTATTAGATAGGACTTTTATTTATTTCTTATGATTTATGACTTTATTTATAATTTTTGGGTGGGGGAGACATTTAAAACCTCTCTACACATTTAGATGGAGGATGGATGATTGACTTGAATACAATTTTTATGGTTTTCCCTCTTCTCAATGTTGAGCCTTAGCATGAATATGTGTGATCAACCCAAAACCAGGAGTGGTTTCCCCCATGGGGTTTGTGCGAGCTAGGTGGAGGCCTAGGTAATTTCTTCTTCCATATCTGTTCTTTATTTGTTTCTTTATTTATTTTAGTTTACACTTGATGTTCTCTACATTTATGTACCCTTATACATATTAAACTGTTCAATACTTCAAGGCTTGAGATTTAAATTGAATTTTCTGTATTTTAATATTTACAGAAGAGATCTTGGGCCTTGTCTATGCTATAAAAGAGGTCCACTAAAGTTGCATGTGTTTTCCAACTTAAGAAGTCAATTCTGATAGGGACTGAATTCCCATTATTTAGAAACATAGAATTAATCATACATTAAGTACTGGTTCTTTGAAATTTGGACTATCCACCTCTTCTGTGTGGTTCCAATCAGAGAGCTGCTTTCATGATGCTTCCATTGTTGACCCTTCTATCTTGTATCAAAATGAATCCGTTAGTCATGACTATCTTTAGACAGAAAATCTTTTTAGCTTTTTCTTCGTTATATCTTTCTTTTTGTTAATCTAAAGTGTACTTAGTGGAACATGAAGAAACCACCATCGTAGGATGCCGTAGGAGTTCTATTTTCAGAGATGTTGAGGCTTGGTATTCTGATATTTGGCCAACTCAGATACCAGGTTGTACCCATTCATTAAGAAAACAAAAGGACACTAGGTTGTACTCACATATCAGACACATAGCAGCAATTAATTCACTACTACAATACCATTAGTTAATGAAATGAAATCTTAATGTATATCAGCTTATTTAATTACATTCTTTCTATATTGCACTCTTGAAGTTACACTCTTATTTGTTAAAAAAAAATCTCGTGATGTGGAATATCATGTCGGAAATTTAGATTATTGAGTCTGTATGTCAATGTCTCTTTATGTAAGTCACATAGTTTGATACCATATCTTTACAGTAGGTAAGTGTCATTGGTGAAGTTATAATGTGTCTCTTGGTGGTGGTTGTATATAGGCATGTTTTCCTCACCTTTGGAATCAACGACTTCTTCTCCTCTCAAATACACTTGATTGTTTTCTTTAATATTCATAACTTTTGACCATTAGGCTTATTCATGTTTTCCTTGTATGATACAGGCCACTAGTCAAAGTTTTCAAGCAGGGGGTGGTGTTGGTGGGCAGGGGCAGTATGCACCTGCTCTGCCTGGGGGTGCACTCGGACAACCTCGACCAACAGGCATGGCCCCACAACCTGTCCCAGTTGGAGGTGGGCCTGACATGCCGGGTTATGCAGCTGATGATAAGGAAATGATGAAGCTCCGAGCAGAGAGAGGTGCAAGGGCAGGAGGGTGGACCATAGAACTGAGCAGGAGGAGGGCAATGGAGGAAGCTTTTGGTAGCATTTGGATTTGATTTCTCAGACATCACTAATGGAGTGTCTCTACAATCCATGTGAGATGCAACACAATCTTCCTCCAGATTATATCGATCGAGTGTAAAGAGTATCGGTTTTCTCGTCTAATTATTATTATTATCACTTCAAGTACATGTATGCACACATGGATATGCTGACTGTAACTGTTATTGTTCTCTGCAACAAGGCAACAATCTCAGGGCTCCAAACCATCCAAAGATAACGCTTGTTACTGTGACATTGATGTTGCTATGGGGTCATGGCTTGGCTGCATGGTAACAGATCCAATCAAACTGGTTTATTCTGGTATGGGGTTCGAAATTTACCATTGTCTAGTCAGGTAACGGTTTTCTCTTTTAGGATTCCATTATTTGTTGAACCAGTTTCAGTAAGAAGCAGGGTTGACTTCTGTTTACGCGGAAACATTGCCATAAAACACCACGTTACGCTCCAAGATTTTCCGATTTATTATAAAAATGAGGAAACATGCTAATTAATACATTCCCAAGAACCACCGAGTAGTAGCTCTAAGGTGTGCTGATTTTATTATGAAAAATGAGGTAACATTCTAACAGATTTTATTATGAGAAATGAGGGAACATGCTATTCTTTGAAGCCATTTTCAGGATGTATGCTGTGTTCGGATGAAATATGTAGTCAGTCTAGCCTCTTGGCATGAGGTCCCTCCGTGGCTGTGGTTTACAAAAGTTGCCCCTATTGTTGATTCTAACCTTATAAAAAGCTTAGACATAAGCAGCTGAAAGGAAAATTTGAAACTAAGGCAATGAATTTGGTAGAAAATGTTCATGGTTTTAGGAATGGCTTATGATGTGCAGTTCTGGAGCTATAGGCGAATAAAAAAATGTGGTGCCAAGGATCTGCACGTCTCCAACGTTTAAATTCACAATTCCCAAACGGTGGGTGAAGGGTCTTCTAAGAAAAGCTGTTTGGTTTGCAAGTGAAAGATAGTTGATGTTTGAATCATCTATCAAAAGCCTTCACATCTAAACACAAATCCCAAAAGGTGGGTGTCGCGCTTTGAAACTTATATCAACTGGGTTACGGATTTTGATTTTGGCACTTGACATTAATCAATTCATTCATTAACAAATAAATAGTTTGTAAATTTTTTTGCCATCAATTACATACATAAGCAGCGGAATAAAGCGTTTAACGTAAACCATTTCATTTACCAGAGTCTGATATGCTAAAATAAAAATCCATAACCATCATCCATTATCTATAATCTATTAACCATTGTCTGACATTCATCATAAAACAACTAAATAACAAATAACAAATCTAAATAATTGAAATCCACTACTGTATTACATCTCTTCAATTAAATTGAAATAAACTAAACTAAAACTGAAATAAACATAATGTCTTTACTGAAATAAAATCTCAACATAAATAAATGTCTACTCCAATGTCTCCAGTATTGTTGTCTGGACCATTTACTCTGCTATCTCCTCATCATTTGTAATGTTGTTAGTTTATGGTAAGTTGACAAAAAAATTCAATAAGAAAACATATAAACTATACGGGACATGGCTCAAGGCAAACAAGATTTCAAAAATACAAAACATATATTTTTCAATTATATTTAAGCAATATGCAGAATAATATAGTTCTAGATTCTTTAAACATAACTAACATTGCAATAAATATCATGTTATAAAAGTATAATACCATGTACAGTACTAAAAACAATTTAACGAATCGAATCATATACTTATATCAAATCAAAACAAAACTTATTGGAAACAAATAACATAACTGAAACAAAATAGAACATATAAATCTAATATCAAAGCCATTACATATAACATTTCACATCATTTAATCCCCGGTGAGAATGACCAGAATAGATCGCACATACACTTTAGTGAGAGGTGACTGAAATACCTAGTAGGTTTATCTTAGAGAGGGGGGGGTGAATAGGATTTCTAAATTTCTTTAACCCCTTTAAAGATTTTAGAATTGATTTTAATTTAATTGTACTCTTCTTAGAATTAAACCAAGTGTGTGTGTACTATAAAGTGTTTCCTTAAGAATATTGTCAAACACGTGGTATGTAAGAGTAGCTACAAGCTTAATAGTAAAGAGACAAGAAATCACATAATCAATCCACAACACAAGATTTATAGTGGTTCGGTCACACTGGGGTCTATGTCCACTTTTAACTACTCAATTTTATTAATCAATCTTTTACAATGATTACAAGAAAATGAGTAAACCTTAATTTACATGTTTGGTGTCTCAGGTTAGCACGACCTTGGTTGTCTCTGAGCCAATGACTTACAATTTGTCAACCGGCGTCTTCGACCGATGACAAAAGGGATAAGGTGTATAGGCAAACCTTAAGATATGTGCTTGGTGTCTCTGGCAAGCACGACCTTGGTTGTCTCCGAACCAATGACTTACAATTTGTCACACGGTGTCTCCGACTGTTGACTCAAGGGAATATAATATAAATACCAAGATGGTTATCAATAACCAAATGTGATAGTTTAAGTCCAAGTATGAGAATCAAAGTCCTAATATATAGTGTGACTCTCAATAGCCTAATATGTCAATATGGTCAACCAAGGAATCAATGTCCCTATGTAAGTAGTGGCTCTCAATAGCCAAATATGCCAATTCGGTCAAGTAGGGGAACCGATGTCCTAATGTAGAAAATGGCTCTCAACTAGCCAAATATACCAAGTGTATGGTCTCTATTCAATACTAAAGAAATGCGTGAATGCCTCTAATGAAGACAAGTATGCAAGTAAATCACATAACTAAGTATAGCCTCTAGAATATGAAAATATAAGTAAGGCTCATAAGGGTTTTATATCTTGGAATGGTTTTCCAAGGATTCACACGTAAAGTAGTGATATAGATATACAATAAGCAAAAACTAACCATAAACTAGTTATAATATAAACAAACTTCAAAATATAAGCAAAAGTTTTACCTCAACCTTTTACGTTGGGAGTTTGTATGCTTGGGGGTGTAGGAGCACCGTCCTCGATCTTCTTCCTTTCTTCTCTTGCAAATGAAACTTCCTTTGTGGCCACAAGGGAGAGATAGTGACTCTCTTCTTTTCTTTTGAAAGCTTGGTAGCTTGAATGAAAGTGTAAAGAAAGTAGATCTTGTAGAGTTCTTCTCCTTGCCCAAAAACCCTTCTCCCCCCTTTGTTAATCCCCTTGAAAACTTAGGTTTAGAAAGGAAAATTTTCCTTTTATAGGATTGAGGAGCACCTGTGGCCTTTGGATTGAAATATTTTATAATGGGCAACATTTTAGAGTCTTAGATTTGAAAAATGGAGTTTAAATTTTGAAAAACGCACATAAAATTTGTGTTTTAATTTTTTACCAGAAATGCTTTTGCAACCGATTACCTAATCTGAAATCGATTTTGAGTCTGGGTAATTTTCTCAAAATTGATATCGAAATGGATTTTGGCCTATGAGTTTTGGCCTCAGAAGTCTTAGTTTGTTTCCAACATCTTACTCACAATTGATTTGGCCAAATCAATTGCTTGATTTACAATTGATTATGATTTGATCATGCTAGTTGGAAGGAGCTCGTCGAACCGATTGTTTTGAGTACTCGTGGGTTTTGAGTGGATGTTGGGAACAAAAATTATGGTCATTTAAAGTTGATATGACCATACTTATTTCTCAGCTTATTTTTCATTGGGGGGTTTTTGAGTAATTGCATCTAGGGGCATACATTGGTCTTAAGGCCTTCCTAGGATCAAGTGTTGGTCTTTGGGGGTCTCCTAGAAAAGTCACATAATACCCATTTGGTTTTATACCTGATTTACCTTTCGGGCTTGGAGATGGTGACTTGGCTTTTTCTTGGTACTTCTCTTTGTTTCTTCTTGGGTTCGTTGCTTAATATGCCTTGGCTTGTAGCACTTGAACCTCTTCCTTGTCAAGGTGATGGTCTCCACACTAGACACTTATAAGCTCACTCATTATACATTACATTCATAGCCTATCACCTAGACTTGGAATGAAATTGACAAATTACATAATGACTTAACAATGACTACTATTTTACTCCTAATAGCGAAAGATCCATATAAATAGTTTGCACCATATACCTGGTGATGTGGGTTCCTTCACTCAATTCCTTTGATGGGTAGGGTGGATTTATTATAGAAAATATTTTTCTCTTACAGTTCCTTTAAAAAATAATGATTTTATACATATATCTTTACAATAGTCTATTTCAAAACAAATATAAACAAAGATGATTGACCCTTCCTAAGCACATACTATAGAATATCTTTTGAAAAGATGAGAACACTGTTTATCAGAGAACAAAAAAAATGTATTTTTTTAGAGAAAATTACATAAACCTCCCTAAACTATCTGACATTATCTAGTCCCCCCCGCACTATTTGACAATACAAAAAATTCCTTGTTAGGAAAGATTCTGGTTATGGAGTAAACGACATTTTAGTTTTACCATTTTGCCCATAATTTGTTTTAAATAAAAATTGGAATGAAAAAATCTTTTATTGAAAATTCCAAACTACCTTTTTATCATCGAATGCCCTAGGTGCCCCTTTCCTCTTTTGTCTTCGTTCACACAAACCTTTTTTCCCCTTTCGTCTTTTGTTTGTGTTCACATGAACCTCTTTGCCCCTTTCCTCTTTTGTCTTCGTTCACATGAACCTCTTCCAGCAGTAAACTTTGGCCACCACGCTTTATCTTGACGAAATCCTTGCACTGGCGCACTTCAATGGTGACTTCCATTTGTTCCAATGACCTCTATTTGCTCTCCTGTTATCTCCCTTTACTCCGACGGCCTCCAGTTAAGCCGGCTAATTTCAAGTAAGTATTTCAAAACTAGAATGATGATTTTCCTTATCCGAGAAAACCTAAAAATCAAGCCATTCAACTATGTTATGCTGGAGATGGTTTTTAAAAAATGAAGACATTTTGCTGTGAAGATTGTTATAGAACTTCAATCTCTTGCAAAAATTTAGGCCATTCGACAGTTATAAAAATTCAATCTCTTGCAAAAATTTAGGCCGTTTGACAGTTATATAACTTCAATCTCTTACAAAAATTTAAGCCATTCGACAATTATATAACTTCAATCTCTTACGAAAATTTAGGCCATTCGACTATTAGAGTTATAGTCATGAAGCCATTGCTGTTTTTCTAGGATATATGGTTGAATGCCATAATTTTTGGGAATAGAAGACATTGGTATGTTAATGGCTGATGGCCTATTTATTATTATTTTTTTTTTGAGAATGCAGTACGATAAAATATTATTTTTGGTGGTGTTGGTGGTGTTGTATGATGTTGGGGATGGTGTATGGTGGTGGGAGTGAGTTTGGGTGGTGTACTCTCTAAGGTGGTGGCTTATGGTGTATGATGGTGGTATATGGGGATGGAGGTGTGGGTTGGGGTTGTGGAGGTGTAACTAGGATTGTTAGGGGTGGTGTGAATTTTTAAGGGTTGTGGGGGTGTGGTTGTGGGTTTGGTTAGGGTTGTTGGGGGTGGTGTATGAGGATAAGAGTGTGGCTGGGGGTGGTGAATGAAGATACGGGTGTGGCTAGGGTTGTTGGGGGTGGCGGTGGGGTAGGGATGGTGTGGTGTTTATGGTGGTGGCCTATAGTGTATAATTGTGGGGATGGTGTATGTTGTTGATCACTAATATCTAGAATTTTTAAGGCTTGAAATTCTAAATTTTTTGCTTATGTTGTTTTTACATGTGTTCTTATGTTTTCAATTTGTACTAATGTTTATTTTTTGTGTTCTTATGTTTACAAATTTGTGCGATGGTTGTGGTGGTGGCTTATGATGTATGGTGGGTATATGGAGGTGCTTATGGTGAATGGTGGTGGGAGTGATCGCCTATTTGAAGAGTTAAAGTATGCCTCGTACTTTAAAATATAGTAATACAAACTGTTTTTGTGAAAAATAGGGCTTTGATATGGGCCTCTGAATCACACAAAAATCCTGACAGACTGTATTATTTTTGTACAAAAAAAGTGGTAAGTATATTTGAGTCATAGATATGGATTTTTCTTATTGAGTTTATTTTGTTCATATTGTATACTACTAAATGTCATTATTGCTAAGAATAATGTGCTAGGACAATTACCTTGCTCTTTTTTTGAGTGGTGCATTCCTTACAGTATGGACGATGAGAATTCAAAACTATATAAAAAACGAAAGGTCTTCAAAACTTAGTAAAATAGATGCATGAAGAGATGAATAGATAGATTCAAGTATTGAAAGTATAAGGGGAAGGAATTAAAAGTACAACTGGATTTTTGAAGGGATTAACCTAGATGACTTTGTTTTTTCTTTTTGCATATTTCTTTGCCAAATCATTGGCATGATATGTTTTAGTGATTTAAAGTTTTTTTTAGTTGGAGATGATATTTTATGTTAAATGGTAGTGGTGCCTGTGGTGCCATTCAATGGTAGTGTGATGGTACTTCATTTTTTTAGTTTGATTTATGATGTGTGTGTTAATGTTAGTGGTAGTATTATCTTTTTATATGGTGTTGGTAGTTTATGTTGTTAGTATGGTTTTGATGATGATGATGATATAAAACAGGGTTATAATGGCACAAGGTGGTTGGTGTTGTTTATATGTGGAGTTGGTGGTTGGTTGATTGCACAGATTCATTTCATTTCATTGCACTTGGACTGGGTTATTATGACACATGTTCCTCTCATTTCATTACACAGGTTCATTTCATTTCATTGCATTTGAAATGGTATATTGGCACAAGTTGATTTCATCGTTTGCATATGTTCATTTCATTTGGAATGATTTAAATAGTATGCATAGGTTAAATTCATATAAGTTGGAATGATTTGTACATGTTTATTTCATTTCATTGTATTTAGAATGGGTAAATGGTTTGCACAGGTTCCTTTCATTTAAGTTTGAATGGTTTGCACAGGTTCCTTTCATTTAACTTTGAATGGTTTACACAGATTCCTTCAATTTCATTGCATTTGAAATGTGTTCTTTGCACAAGTTAATTTGCGTGGGTTGGTTGTGATTGTCTTGTTTAGGTTGTTTGGAAGTGATCACTAGTTAAGTCTTCAGTTAATTATTTGTTAACAAATTGTCTTCGTTAATTAAATGATCAATTAATCCCATCAAACCATTTAGTTGTCAATAATCAAACATTGGGCCATTCAATGGTGGTTGATCACGGATCAGGCTATTTGATGGTCATTGATCAAGGATTATGCCATTTGCTGGTCATTGATCAAGGATCAAGCTATTTGGTTGTGATTGATCAAGGTTCAAACCTTTTGATGGTGGTTGATCAGGGGTTAGGCCATTCAATGGTGGTTGATCAAGGATCATGACATTCGGTGGTCATTGATCTATGATCAAACATTTGGTAGTCATTGATCTATGATTAAGTCATTCGGTGGTCATTGATCAAGGATCATGAAATTTGGATAGTGATTGATTAAGGATCATGACATTTGGTGTGCATTGATCAAGGATCATGTCATTTGGTGTGTTCGTTGATCAAGGATCATGGCATTTGAGTGGTGGTTGATTAAGGATCATGGCATTTGGTGTGTGTTGATAAATGGTCATGGTATTTGGTGTGCATTGGTCAAACATCATGGCATTTGGTGGGCGCTGATCAAGCATCATGGCATTCGATGGGTGTTGATAAAACATCAGGCCCTTTGATGGGCGCTGATCAAGCATTTGCATGCACGGTCATTGATTAAGAATTTTTTTTTTTTGTACTTAGGGTGTGTGATAATATTTAGAGACAATTTTGTCTTTAAATGCCTTGAAGACAAGAAAATTTCTTCTTTTGTACAAAAGGTAAATTCGGATTTTACAAAGTATTTTAAATCACGTAATATCGTTAACTAACATTCAACGACAAAACACTAATAGTAAGGGGTTTTCTGAGTTCAACAGTGCTAGTCAATGGGTTTTTTTGTATTGTCAAATAGTGATGGGGGCGAGGGGGGGACCAAATAATGTCAAATAGTTTAAGGGGGGTTTCTGTAATTTTTTCTTTTTCTTTTTTTGCTTAAAAAAACATGAAACTAATCTTTGCAAATCCTTTTCTTATTTCAAAATCATTGAATACATAACTCTCCGATAAGAAAACATTAATCTTATTGAAATCACACATAAAATAGATGAAATCAACAATCTTCCTTGTAAAATAGAGTTTCCATAAACACTAAGAACCTACAATATGCAAATTTGATTTAAAATATTTAGAATTCTTTGCAAAACAAAGGGAAAATACTTCTAGGAGCCTAATCATGTTCAAAACAAATCCTACATCACATATTTGTAAAATGAAATTCATATTTTAAAAATATCCAATTTTCCTTCAAAACATGGCTAGTTTACAAAGAAACAAAATAAATCATGTAAAACGAATTCAAAACATACATTAACAAAGATTTAAGAACCTAAATAATGAAAAACAGAACATAGTTTACATGTGTTCTTAGTTGGTTGCTCGAAATTCGTTCCTAAGTTTCAAGTTATTCAAAAATTCAAAAATCTTTTGCAAAACCTAGCTTTCTCTCTTCCTCTTGCTCTTTGCTTCGGTTCTAGGGTTTTTATGTCAAATTAGGATGACATCTAAGATTTATATAAACCCTATAAGAGTCTTAAGACATTTAAGCAACTTCCAAAACAAAAATAGCTAGTCTTCAATTTTTGTCTGTTTACCCCGATTGATCGGGCCTAGGCTCGATGGATTGGGTTTGGCCCTGTATTTTAAAATTTGTTTGGTACCTGTTACTAAATTGTTCATAACTTTCTCTATACAACTCCAATTCGCTTGCTGTTTGTTGCGTTGGCCCTGCTTTAACTCTAATTTTGTATAAATTCGTTTCTAAAGTTACTCAACTTTATAAGTCATTAAATTTGCATATAAATTGTACCAAATGTGTGAGAAACGTGTACAAAACATGTGCAAAGTGTTACATGGGTGAAGGGTCTTCTAAAAAAACCTGTTTGGTTCGTAAGTGAAAGTGGATGTTTGAATCATCTATTAAGCTCCAGCTCGAACTTGAGATTAGATATGCAAGGAATACGGTATGCTCCCATCACCTGGTTATTGGTTGCCGAAAAAGGAGATGTTTAATCCTGAATCAGTGTTGGATCGGATATGTAGTTGCAGGGTAACAAGTTCCAGGATTTGATACAGGAAAAAGTCGGAATTACATGGGAGAATGCTTTGACGAACATTAGTAACTGGTGTTTACGCGTTTCATCTAGCTCTTTTCCACCCGCTTAACATTTTCTCGGCTTTCTCCCACACTTCTATGTCTGTAATTCTGAGCATGAGATGTTTTTTGTATCCAAACTTCTCGTAGCAACCTCTCTTGGTTTATTGAAAAAGATTCTCCTTTTGAAAGGTCAGGTCAGGATCTGACTAACCCCAAGCATTCCTCTTCAAGAAATTAAGGGCCATTCCTGTCATTCTGTGCAGTTTCCCTCACATGGTTCTCTGGCAACAAGGATCGATTAGAACAGTCTCTTCTGTAGCCATTGCACATCGAAGAGGTGGCTTACTGATCGAATCACATCAAAGTCTGTCCATGGATAGTATTTACAGCACTGGATTAAGAATCCAAGTCTTCTTCCAATAAAAGTTTTATTTAAATTATTGAAAAATCTTATTCTGAGAGGAGTTGAGTGATATTTAACTGGCACTGAAATTTTGTTATTGTGCTAAACTCAGCAAGTCTTGGACCAACTCAAACTGAATAATCTATTGACACACATGGGAAAACAAACTGATCGAATAAAACTAATTAGATGGAAGTACCCATTTTCAGGTTCAACTGGTTTGAAGAAAAGGAAACACAAATTTAACTCCCAACACAAAATTCTTAAATACAGAAACATACACTAATCCACTAGGAAATTTCTACTAGATGATGTAGGACTATGAAGGCATGTTTCATGACCTGGTGAAGCATTGTTGACGGAAAATTATATTGCAACTGGCTAATATACGCTGAAGTGAGACTTGTAACCCAACTACCCATAATGGGAGAGAGATCCCAGGCGATCGGCTGTAGCAAAATTTCCTGTAGCTTTTCATAGCATGAACAAATAACCACAAAAACACAAAAACCCATGTTAAAAGACAAAAAGAAACCCATGCTTTTTGTTCATGTTACAAAAGCTATAGCAAAATTTGCAACAACAGTACACATCTTGAGAGATTGTGAGTGTGCACAAGCGGGTTGGTGAGCAACCTCCACAAACCACAGTTTGGGAAGTAGGTCAAATGGGTGATGATTCAGATCAAGCCCATAATGAAACAACTAAACGTATCAATTTTGGAACATTAGATCAATTCAAACATCAAGCTCAAGATGAAACTACTACAGGCTAAGAATATTTGTGAAACCTGGACACTGATAAACATGTATTTTCACACCCTCTAAGTAGGCAAGCTTGATACATTAAAAAAGTATGGCTAAAAAATACATTCGTCAAACAATTAGTGTGCCATGATGCTGTCAGTCTCATACCAAATTAGAACAGCCATTGGCGTCCAATACATGTGCAGAGGAGCAGAATTGAACCTGCAATGTTTGTATTCACAAACTTAACATCATAACTAAAACCCAAACACTGAACTCCAACTCCGTACTTTGAGATCCCACCATTTTTCTATTTGACTTGACTTATAGATCCAGGTACTAACTAAAGACACAGTGCAGCTTATAATGTTTCAACGTTTTGCCAATTTCTTGAGGTGATGAAAGGTGCGCTGTTTAATCCACTGTCGATCGTATGGAAGGTAAGCCTGAATTGAGTGCTCATAGCTGCAACCCAAAATGAAACAGCACAAACATCAGTTCTATAATCTCAACTTGGGAAAGAAGAATCATATAGTCCTCAACTATGACATACAAACAGCATAGCAGTTGACATTTTGAACATGGGGGCCATACCCACCATGTGATATATGTAGTATCTCTCCCTCCCCACCTCCCTCCTCTCCTAACTAGACTAAGAAAATTACCATACCAAAAAACGTCTTATTGGTCAGCATCTCTTCGCTCAATGGATGTTGATGAATTAAAATTTGACTATGTCGTTATGTTTTAGTTGACTAAGAGAGAATGAAGCCAACACCAAACTTCTCTAGACTCCTCCAGTCTACTTGCCTACTTGCATACCCACACACACATGTAGGGAGGTGATTTATGGACAGTCCCGACAAGTTCTCATGGGCCCCTGCTATCTAGTATACGGCAATCCAAAAGGCTCACATGTGTTTGCTGCACCACTATCTTCTGGAGTGGCAAATTTCATCCCAATAGCCCTCTGCCTCATGACAAAAGCAGGGCCTCCTTTCTCACCATTTTTTTATTTGAAAAGGAAAAAGAAAAAAATTTCTACAACTGATGTTGGTTGGGGAAGAGTCCTATACAGTGTTATTTACACGTGGCCAACACAAAGGGTTGCTTGTCAAATGGGCAGTCTGGATTATAGTAGATTCGTGTATTATATGTGCAATCACATATATATATATTTTTCAACAGAGCATATCATTTTTTTAATAAGGATAATTTATTCCAACATAACATGTCATATGCCAAATAATTCAAAGATGGGGTAAACTTTTTTTTTACCAAAAAACATAATACACGTCTTTCTAAAAATGGTAAAATTTATCACAAAGACACATAACATGACACCTGCGTATATGTGTGTGTATTTTCTGAGCAAGCCCCTTGAAGACATTAAAATAGGAGAAACTAGAACCAACACTCAAAAAATAACCCTATAGATGATGGAGCCCTTTTTGCCAACCAGTGCACTGATTCACAAATTAGGAGCAGTACCCCAAGTACAGCATTCAAGGTGTATGACCATATCAACTGTAAGTTTTTGAATTATCTGTCTGAGGATGGGCTTGGGCATTCAATAGCGTCAAAGTGTGAAGTTGTGTATAACTACTGCTTTCTTTTTCTGTCTTGATGAATGGAGCTTTGGAAGGTTTTTATTTTATTTTATTATTTGTTTATTTTTAGACAAGGGAATCCCTTATTGCCATTTTATGTATCATTTAAGGAAGCTTTGAGTAGACCCATGCAAAGGGCTGAACTCATAGGATGTGATGGAAAGATTTGCAGCAGGGAAGGAGGGACCTCACATATCTCATCTTCTGTTTGAGATGACTCTTATCTTCTTTTGCAAAGCATCCCCCAAACAGGTGTGTTACTTGAGACATGTCTTAGTTTTGAGGCAGTTGGCAGGCTATGGATAAACTTCAACAAAAATGAGATATTGGGAGTTGGGGTAGTTCAGAATATAGAGGGCATGGCTGAAGCCATGAAATGCAAAGTAAGCCCTGGGCCCACCTCATTCCTGGGACTGCCTCTTGGGGCAAGTTATGGATTCAAAACTATATGGGACCCAGAAGTGAAGCGATTCTGAAAGAAACTAATAGGGTGGAAAAAGAGTTAATTATCAATGGAAGGGGCGTTAATATTGCTATAGAGTGCTTTGAGAAATATTCCGATTTATATCACGTTGCTTTTCAAAAAGCCAACTTCAGTAGCTGACAGAACTGAAATTCTGGAATGAGATTTTGTGGGATGGTCATGATGAGGAGCAAAAATACCATCTAGTTGACTGGAACAAGTTTGCTCCCTAGAATCTGGCCAATAGATGAATTCTATGTAGTGGGGAAGGAGTTGGTGGATCACCTCTTCCTTCATTGTTAGTGGGTTAAGGCTATTTGGATTTTTTTCCTCTTGTTTGAATGTTGCTTGGGTCTTCCCTAGGTTAGTGAGCACTTTTCTGGCTGGGGAATCTCTGGTATGGGGGGCACATAGGGGTGGAAATTCGTGTTGGTGGGCCGGTTTCATGTCGTGTCGAGATAATGGTATGCGACTATATGGCTCAACCCAAACCCGACCCATTTATTAATAGTGTCAAAGCGGGTCGACCTGTTTTGACCCGAAACAGGTTTACAGTCAACCCTAACCCACTTATTTCATGTTGGGTTCGTGTTGGGTTCACGAGTTATGCGGTAATTCGTGTTGGCAGGTCAGATTCGTATCGTATTAAGTTAAGGGTATACGACTATATGAATCAACCTGAACCAGACCCATTGATTAATCGTGTCAAAGTGGGTCGACCCACTTTGACCCAAAACACGTTTATAGTCAACACTAAC
>JAOXJP010038429.1:0-16508 GCA_025762735.1 Platanus orientalis
ATAGAGAGAGAGCGTGTGAAGTGAGGAGTGGGGGCGGGTTTCCCCTCTCCTGCACCATCGGCCAACAGGAAGGAAGGAAAAGAAAAAAAAAAGGAAGAAGGAGAGAAGAGAAGAGGGAAGAGAGGGAGCTGGGGCAGAGAATAGGGGGAAACTAAGAGAGAAGGGAAGAGGGGACACGGAAGCTGGGTGTCGTCGGCCAGCAAGAAGGAAGGAGAGGACGGGAGTGATCGGGGAGAGAGGGGAGAGGGGAATCGGGCTTGCCGGAGAGAGTGGGGAGAGATGGGAGGAAGAAGAGGGGGAGGGTTTCCCCCTCTATGCAAGAGGGCAACAGTCAGGCCAGAGAGAGAGCTTACCTGAGAGGGGGTCTGGATCTTCCGGCTGCCAGAGATGGGGCTAGCGAGAGAGTGGGAAGGGAGAAAGAGAGAGAGAGCTGGGAGGGGGTTTCCCCATCCTATGCAAGGCCCGGCCAGCCAGCAAAAAAATAACAAAGGAAAAGAAGATGAAAAAGAAAAAAAAAAAAAAAAGGAAAGAGGAAAAAGAAGAGAAAAAAAAAAAGAAAGAAAGAAAGAAAGAAAGAAAGAAAGAGGGAAAAGAAAAGAAAGAAAAAAAGAAAAATAATAATGATAATGATACTAATAATAATAATAGTAATAATAATAAATAAAATAAATAGAGGGGAGCTACAATGTGTCCCTCTGCGTCCCCATATACAAAAATAAAATAAAAAATAAAAAAGAGACGATAAAGGACCATTGGATGGATTTAATCGATTGGAATTGACTGGATTATGAAGAAAGGTAGGGGATGCCCATCTGCTGACTCAAAAAGAAGAGTCGGAACAGGGAGTCGCGCCAAAATTAGGTGCATACACTAATACAGCACACCGGCTCTAGTAAACTTTCTACCACTTTATCTGATTTCAAATTAAAGAAAGTCTCGCGTGTTCATAAAGTTTCAGCTAATCTCCTATCTGTAAATCAACTCGCTCGCAATAATAACTGTGTGGTGTGTTTTGATGCGGATATTGTTGTCGTTTAGGACAAAAATACAAAGAGAACAATGTATCACAGGTACAGTAAAGGTGGCATGTACCTTGCATTCAGTACAACTGTTCAATATTCTGCACCATTGGTGTATCATGTTGGAACTCATGTTAACACAGTGTGGCACAACCGGTTGGGGCTTTCGGCCGCTAATACCCTCAACCTTATTCTCCAATATTTAAATTTGTCTTGTAATAAACATTTTACTTGTTGTAACTCATGTGATGTAGCTAAATCACACCAAACCCCATTTCCATTGTTTGCAAATAAAAGTAGTTTTCCTTTACAGTTGCTTCATGTTGATGTGTGGGGACCATCCAAGGTTGCCACTCCGTCAAGTTTTAGGTTCTACTTGTGGATTGTTGATGATTTTTTGAGATTTTCATGGTTGTTTTTTTATCAAACATAAATCAGAAGTGTTGTCTGTGTTTACTAACTTTCAAAAACAAGTTGGGAATCTATTTTCCACAATTATAAAAATTCAACGAACTGACGGAGGAGGAGAATTTGTTGATAATGGTTTTAAGAAGTTGTGTTCTGAAACCGGTATTATACATCTGGTTGTAAGCCCATACACTCCTATACATAGCAGGGCAGTCGAACGGAAGCATCGCCATGTGGTCGAGATAGTGATGCTCTTTTTCAGACAACGTATATGTTGTTGGAATTTTGGGGGGAGGCCGTTTTAACTACTATTTTTCTAATAAATCGCATGCCAACACAAGTTTTGCAAGGTGATTCACCCTTTCACAAGCTATTTCAAAAGGTTCCTAATTCTTTCTTTTTACAAGTCTTCAATAGTAGCTACTACCCATGGCGTCACCCTTATAACTCTAACAAGTTGGAACCAAGATCTACCTAGTGTGTGTTCAACGGGTACTCGTCAACCAGTAAAGCTTATCGCTATTATGAGAGAGAGTCTGGCAAAGTTTTTGTCAGCAGGTATGTTCAATTCAGGGAGAATGAGTTTCCTTTTGTTCCAACCAACTCAATCACGACTTCACGGTCTCCTGATCAACCACTTCTTGTTCTTAATCCAATTCAAAACTTGTTTAGTGTTCATTCTTCAACATTTACATCTCAATTTAATGGCTCTTTTCCTTTTAAATTTGGACTGTTAGATTTCTCATCTCAACCGTAAGTCTTATCGCCACCACTGAATCCACAACCTTGTACTCAATCACATGCTTCTCAGGTGCCAAACTTAAGTAGTCCCCCTAGCACACTCTCAACCGTCCAACTCACATATTATATCCCAACCTTTGGATCAGTCTCCACTTAATCAAAGTATTTTGCACATGCCAAATATTGTTTCTTTAAGTGATCGTTCATCACCAACTGATCGTTCAGTCGGTTCTCCTACGCTTGATCATCCCAATCAATTGGTTCCCATACCTGAATCCACCACTATTCATTCACCTTCTTCACCCGACGGGTTCCATTCTACCCGTTTTCAAAATACAAGCTCAAGGAACTACACTAATGTTAATCCCGGCTCTACTGCTGAAAAATTGTCTCTGAAACCGATTAACAATCACCCAATGACAACGAGGTCCAAAGCTAGTATTCATAAACCCAAGAAAGTTTTGTATCTTGAAACCAAAGTTCAGAATGCCAACGAACCATCTTCCTACAAAGAAGCATCTAAGTCTCCACAGTGGCACCAAGCTATGTTAGAAGAATACAAATCTTGAGTTCAACAAGGCACATGTGTCCTAGTACCACCATCATCTATCTAACCAATGCCTTCTCGTCTACAAATGGATTTTCCGACTTAAAAGGGACTCTGAAGGACGTATAGTTCGGCATAAAGCCAGGCTAGTGGCTAATGGATACAGCCAACCACCGGGCCTTGATTTCCAGGATACGTTTAGACCGGTTATGACATCCATTCATTTGGTACTCTCGTTAGCATTACACTTCTCCTGGAAAATACATCAATTAGATGTCAAAAATGCATTTTTTCATGGCTACATTACTGAGAACATTCACATGGTGGAACCGCATGGGTTTGTTTGATCCTAATTATCCAAGTTACATTTGTTCCTTGGAAAAGGCGATCTATGGCTTACGACAAGCCCCGAGGGCACGGTACTCTCGGTTTTCTACTTTGCTTATATCTCAAGGGTTTCGAATGAGCAATCGTGATAATTCATTGTTTATCAAACACATAACGATAGCAATCACTAATTTGTTGGTCTGCGTAGATAACATTTTGCTGAAAAGTAATGACTCGAAGTTTATTTTGAAGCTTCTTCACGACTTGGATTCTCAGTTTTCCATGCGGTTATTGGGTCCTCTAAAACAGTTCTTAGGAGTTGATATAACGTATACTGTTATGTGAAAACCTAGATCTATGATCGTATGCAAGAAACAAGAAGAGAAATCACACCACAAGAGCAAAATGATTTACGTGGTTCAGCTTTGAAACCTACGTTCACGGGCGAAAACGGAGAAGAGCTTTCACTATGATTGAAGAACAGAGATTACAATAAACAGTGTGATCGCACGGAAATTGAGAAAACCCTAAATATAAACCCCCGAAACCCTAATCTGTGCGGGTCGGATCCAGACCCCAAAGCGGATACAAAACGAGTCAGAAAACCTTTGCCAATTTTTCAGGTCATATTTGGGTTTTTCGGATCATCATCCCGAGGTATATCTCAGGTTGAATACAAGACATTAACCCAACATATACTTTAACTGGTATTCTACTCTTTCAACAATCCTACATCAACAAGTTGCTGCAAAAAGCATGAATGGCCACCTGTCACTCATCTTCTACCCCTTCTGCTACAAAGAAAACCAAAGTCATAAACGATCAGCTAGACCTAGACCCACACTTCTACAGAAGTCAGGTTGTGGTGTTACAATATGTAACGATTACTCGCTTAGACTTAACTTACGCAATTAACACTACCTGTCAATATATGCATCGTCTGTGTCTATCTCACTTCCAAGCTTTGAAGAAAATTTTACGTTATCTAGGTGGCACCAAGCACTTGAATCTATAGTATAAACCAGGAAACTTATTGTCACAAGGCTATTCCTACGCTAACTGGGCAGGAGATCTCAATGATCGCAAATCCACCACTGGCTATTTTGTATTTTTAGGGAACAACCTGATTCTTTGGACATCTAAAAAGTAGACTACAGTTTCTAGGTCATCCACTGATGCTGAGTATCGAGCTTTAGCGTCCATTACAATGGAGTTATGTTGGCTTACCATGCTATTTCAGGAACTACGTCTTTCTGTTCCTGGTGTCATAGTCATCTGGTGCGATGGTAAATCTACCATTGCCTTGGTGTCTTATCCTGTGTTTCATGCTCAGAAGAAGCATATAGAGATAGACTGCCACTTCATTAGAGAAAAGATCATCCAAGGAGTTCTTTCAATTCGGTATGTTTTTACGGAATCTCAACAGGCTGATATACTTACAAAGCGCCTGTGTTTACCGAAATTTTCTTTGTTTGGGTCCAAGTTTAGCTTAGTTTCCCCCGCTTAACTTGAGGAGGGATGATAGAATACACATGGCGTGTTAGTTCCTCTTTCAGTAAAACGAATATAGGTGGCTAGTGAACAACTATAATTGTCGAGAGGTGGTTATGTTGTGTATAATAGAATGTAGATTATTATATAAAGGCAGGGTCAAGCATCCAAGGGGATTGAGTTGGCCATCTTCATCTTCTCTGTTTCTTATCTTCTCCTCTTTGGTTTCATCCTATTGTGTTTGTGTACTTCTGTTATTAGAGTCGTCTTCACACAACACGGTAGGACATACCAAATCCTAGACACTACATCTGCACCCATCAAATAAGTCGCTTTTTGAACCTTGGCGTAAGATATTTCTCACAAAAAAATGTCTAGTTTTAAATCCCACATTGGCTAGACATAAACTAGCGAGGTGACGAAACGGTTATAAATAAGAGAAAAGATGTAACCTTTGAACATACTTACCTGGACGGGGTCTATGAGTGATCAAGAAGGCCCATGGCCTAGGTTGGCAGCTTCCATTGCACGTAGGAGGGGTGCCCGCCTAACATCTCCTCAAGTGGGAGAGTGTACGTCATAATTTGTGGCAGTGGGGGTACGCGTTCGCGCGGCCCCTGCCCAATCCCCTACTAAATTCTTTGCTCCTTTTAATTGCTAAATCCGGATGGTAACAGCAGACATGATGGTACCACTACCAACTAAAACGACCTTCATTACAGGCTCGGGCCTAAATGAGGTCAGAAGGGCCAAGACTAGGTCTAACTTTGCAGCACCAGTAATTTGAAGGTCTTGTCTAAAATTAATGCTGATATGAATAAAATTACTTTGACCAGGTTGTCTTCATTTGGCGATCTAGGTTGACCACAGCCCATATTGGACTTTGAGCCAATCTGACCCAGCCCTTTGATAGATTGGGCCAAAAATAATGGCCCATCTTAAGATATCCAGGCCTATAGAGATGGACCGAGGATTGCCAATCTAAAATAAGGTTATTAGCCTTTGTTTGAACCCAGAACCTTGCCTTGCCTGAAATATCATGCAGGAATCTCAGCCCAAAACTGACCCATTATCTTCTACTTTTAATTTTATTATTACTTTTTTATATGGAATTGTAAGCTATAAAATCAAACTTAGACATGAAGCAAAGCTTAACTTGTCTCGGTGTTTTGGCTTTAATATCATATAATTATACCTATAATAGAACCAAGAAGACATTCCCGACTTCTACTTATAGAAAAAATTGATTGGATACTTTAAGATTCCATAGTTGTGCTAGGGGAGATGGGAATCCGATCCCAAAAACCAGTAGGTCCAATTGAACACATCAATAAGCATGCACACCTCTACTACATGCAAGTATGATTATGACACTACTGTAGTACCCTTGCATTATTCTTAATAAAATTCCCAATATCCCCAAGCATTTTCAATTACCCAAACGTTAGTTTAGGTAATTGTTTTTAAAATGATATTAATTTCTTAATCATACAGCTTACAACGGTCCAACCTAAATGTGTTTTTAAACTTGCGTCTTTCTTGGGTTCCACATCAGGGCCTACTCATCCAGTTTCCATGCATGCATGTGCGCCATGTGTATGACTGATAGCAGGATGGGTCCCCCGTGCATTACATCCCCGACGTTAAAATTCAGCATTCATACGATTGTGATAACCAATAAGAACTTTGGATAACCATTCAACCAGTAATATGTTTGGTTGAACAGTTTGTGGTTGATCAGTTCTTTGTATACAATTAAGCATGGATTACATATTTATTCCCAGTAAGACTTGAAGTAATAGAGCTGGTGTATCCAAGTTTGGCATAATGTTTCAATAATATTAATTCCTTACACAAAAAAGGCTTAGTTTTCAATCCCACATTGAGTAGACAACAACCAGCGAATGCAATGAAGGTGTATTAATACGAGAGAAGATGAGAGGTGAAATATACTTACCTGGACGGGGTCAATGGGTAATCAAGAAGGCCCATGGCCTAGGTTGGTGGCTTCCATTGCACTTTGGAGGAGCGCCCACCTAACATCTTCCCAAGTGGGAGATTTGTGGCAGTGGGGGTACGCGTTTGTGCGGCCCCTTTCAATGCAATATATATGCAAAATTAGGATATAGATTTGTTCCCTGGACTAGGTTTGGCCTAGTGCTTTTGATCCATGGGCTACCAGATTGTCCCATTTCAGATTGAACTTGGGCTTTATATAGTTGGATCAAGTATAGTTGTGGCATTAAACCGACAATGAACTGAAGTATGGCCCAAAATTAATGTCTGATCACAATTATAATACAGCCATGAATAGGGTGACAGTTTGTCGATCTGGACTGTCTATGGCCTATGAGCCAATCTGATCCATCCCTCGTTCAATCGATCGGACTAAAAGTGTTAGCCCCAGTTTGTCCTAAGAAAACTAGACCTACAAAGATGGACCAAGAATCGCCAATCCAAAAAGTAAAGTTACCTTGCATATCTCTTAACCTCACAAAGCCCGGCCTGAAAACTCATGCAAAAATCTGAGCCCAAGACTGGCCCATTAGACCTCTGGCAGATCTCAGAACCTAGTGTCTGGGCTTAAAATTGCCACCCCAAGCCTTGACTGCGCTTAGGTATGAGCTGTTTAGGCCTGCCCGTTAGATCGATCCAATAGCTATTCCACAAGTTAGTTACCAAGGAAACTGTGCTTTTCCATACTTATATTTGAGGAAAAAAATGGAAGAAAAGATTCTGTGATGAAAGTGTCTGTAGTGCGTATGGTGAATGATAAGTTGACATGTTTTGTTTTCAGGTTAAAAAAGTCCAAAAAAATGTTCAGATGAAAAACTAGGTGTTCAAAAAGAGACCACATTCAAAAACCCATCTTGTGTCAATCAATGGCATGCTTATAGAGGTATGTATCAACACAGACAATCATTCTCCAAAAAAAATTCAACAAAGGTTATCCAAAGATGAATATTCCCTACAAAGTAGGATATAGAAGGCCTGAAATCCTCTGCGACTCCCCCCTCTGTGATGCACGAGGGCCGAGGCAGAAGGGGGGAATCAATTCACTTTTGGAGTTCACTTCACCCTCCAAAAAGTGAATTGATTCCTCCCCTCTGTCTCGGCTCCCGAGCATCGCAGAGGGGGGGGTGCAGAGGATATCACCCCGATATAGAGGGGATGTTGTGGAGTTGCTTCAATTCCAAGCCAACGTTTTGGTAAGATTGTGAGGCTTTTAGAGATTTGTGGGCCTCATTATTTTAGCGAGTGGAGTCTCTTGGAGATCTTTATAGGTTTTCATCTCTTTTAGTTTCGTTCTCTCTTATTTTAAACTATCATGTGGGATTAGAGAGAGAGAGAGAGACTAAGGGGGTGGGACCAAAACCTTGTGTAGTTTGTATGGATTTGAAGGATGATGCCTCATGTAGGACAGACCTTGCAAGGCTACCAAAAAGACTTTTTAGAACAATGTATGTGGAAGAGGACTTTGTTTTTGCACAAGACCCACTTGTAGACAATCAAGAGTATGGCCATTGGTCAATAACTCAATCCTTTTGATAATTTTTAGCGAAGTCGGTACTTGTACTAATGTGCATTGTTCTCCGTTTCATGCATGACCGTTCTAAATTTAGCTAGAATTGACAAATAAGTGGGGCCAAAGAAACTTGCCGGGTCTTTCATCTACTCTCTATGGAAATGTAAAGGGAGCAAATATTCTGTCCAGGATGGTGTCTTGGACAATGGAACGACACGTGGAAGAAAATGGATGGGGTTAAATGAAATAATAAATTCTCGTCCATTTTCTTCCACATGTCATCCCCAATTGTGTAGGAAACAAATATTCTGTGATGAAAGTGTCTATGAGTCTTTGTGATCAACTATAAGCCCACTTGTGGCACATTGAGGTTAAAAATGTCCAAAAAAGTGTTAAGCTTAAAAAGTAGATGTCCAAAAATATGCATCATATTCAAGAACACATCATGTTGGCACATCTACAGAGGCTTTTTCATCACAGACAATCATTTTCCTAAAAACATTATGTATGGAATTACATCATGACAAGTGGGTTCTGTCAGCACCAATATGAAATGTTGGGAACGATGTGAAGAAGATTGATGAACATTTTTGGTTGCTTTCAATCAAAGTCAGTTAGGAATGAAGCCCTCAGGCCCATAAGTCGATGAGGACATCGGCCACCTCATTAAATATCCCAACCATTCCATTGGTGGGCCATTGCCCAGTAATTACCCTAAGAATTTGGTACGATTCCCTAGGTCAGCCAGGCATTGGGGGGCCAACACATCAGCACCAAAAAATGAAAAGCATCCCTCAAAAAGTGTAAATCACTTTTTTGGTGCTGATGTGTCGGCCCATGATGTCAGTCTGACCCAAGGGAGTCGCACTAAATCTGAGGCACAGTAAGTGCATCATCGAATGATTGTAACCCTTTACCTTATAGTTTTGGGGTTTCTTAAGATAAAAAGCCTTTAATAACTGTGATTCAGATTTTGTAATACTTGCAACTCTTTCTTCTTAACAAATTCTCAATTCATTAGGGCCCAGTCTGGTTGCCATGAATTGGGTAGAAAAGAAAAGTAAAAAATAGAAAAGAAAATCCCACAAGAAGAGGAAAGAAAAGAACGAAAAGAAAAACATGAAAAGCCAACTTGTCATGGCAATCAGATAGCTTAAAAATGGCAACCAGACTGGGCCTAGAAGAAAGAATAAGAATGGATCTAATGCTGTGCATCATATTAAATCATTACCCGTAAGGGCAGCAATGGAGCAGGGCTAGCCAATTCTCAGTTGGGGTCAAATGCAGCCCGGATCATCTCCAGCCCCAATGTGTCCAGTGTCAATCAACCATCAATTTTTGCATTGACACGTGGTGAAAAATAAAAATAGAAAGATGCTTTTCACCACATGTCAGTGCTTGATTGACGCTAGACACATCCAGGGTGGAGACGATCCAGACTCAAGTTGAACTTAGATTTAGACTAGATTAAGAACAGGTAGCCCTAATTCAGTTGCCAGGTACAAGAAGTAGCGGTCAGGCCCACTACGGTCAATAAGGAATATGCCAACCTAAGATCAAGCCAATCAGAAATTAGCCAACCCAAACCTTAGGGCAACCGATGTGTTTGGGCGAGTTTGGGGAATGGTTCAAGAATTGTGACCCTAGATGCATGCAAGTGTGTGGGTCTATGAGTGGCCCAAACACCAAACACCAAACACTTAGAATTTGGGCTTCACATTGAATTTATTCATCTTATGTTTATTTAGGCTTGAAATATTGAAGCTATATTAGCAGTTAGCTCTCAAAACTCTCAACGGCCTTACCCATGTCTGTCCCTTTGATGCTAACTTCCTTGCATTTAAATATGACAATTTATTGATTGTTGTTTCTTGTCCATATGCATGAATCATGCTTGCGGTTCCCTGTTGGCTCAATGCTTCTCGAATCAGTGTGGCATGCTTTATAGAGATTATCAGTGTTTGTTGTTTTATTATATATAAGTTACCAGAGTCACCGACTGGCTCTTTTGTCTATGTAAAGACCACGTTAGAGAGGGAAGATAATTATTATTATTAATCTCGAAAGCTAATCCAAGACACTAAAAAAATTATCAAATACATAAGCAAGCCTAACTTTGCCCCCTCTAAGTCAGCATTGAAATTGAATGGACATGAAAATTATGTACCGTTGGTGATTAGGATGCATGATTTGTCCCCATGCACAATGCTTAGAGACATCGAACGGTGCTTGTTAGCCGAATGGTGTATTTAGTGGGGCGTGAAATCATCTGCGACACTCCCCTTGATGGGACACTCAGGGGGGGGGGAATCAAAAATCTCCAAAAAGTGAATTGATTCCCACCCCCCTTTCCCCCCTTTCCCCTAATAGCTAGAAAATGAAGCTGTGCAAGCATAGGTAAATGATGGTGAGTGAGAGAGAGGGGAAGTTGAAGGAAGAAGAGTAGAAGAGAGAATGAGGGAGAAGAGGGGGAGACATGTGAGAAGGGAGATTAGGGTTTTTTTTTTTTTAAAGAAATGGGAGATTTTAGAAAGAACAGTTGGAAGAGATTAGATGGTAAGTTTAATTAAAAAATTGAACCTGAGTGATGGAGAGAAGGAATGGATTTAATGGGAATGGGAGAGAAAATTTATGAAAGAAAGTTAAGATGAATACGCTTAGGTCTATATAGATAGAATTTGAAGAAGAAAAAGATATAAATACGCGTAAGAGAAAAAATGAAAGTGTAGTCCTCGTGGCACTGTGTTTAGTGTATGAGAGAGAGAGAGCAATGAGATACGAGAGATTTTAAGGGGAGTGATGAGGATTACATAGAATTTCAGTAGGAGAGAGAGAGAGAGAGAGAGAGAGAGAGAGAAATTTTAATGGATAAACATCATTTGGACTTAAAGCTCTGAAACTATGTCATGGATAAACACTTAGTAAAAATATTAGCTTTCTAATATGTTGTTGAGATTGAAGAAATATGCGTATCCTCATCAGAATCTTTTCCATTTTTGTAGCAGTAAATACATATAATGATTGTAAAGATTCCTTATTGTAAAGATTGCGACATACAATTATATAACTTCATATATATTCAAAAGATTATTGATGGGTATGCAATAGCCATCATCAAACACCATCTCTTGTTGTTATTCCTTCATAACCAATCCAAACCAGGAAAAGTTTGGGTGGTGGACAGCTTGGATTAGGAATTGACACCTCAATAGTCTTTCTCCTTTCTCTAATATCACCCATGCGTTACCTCCCTCCTTATTATTTTCAAATTAATTTTTTCTCTTAAAATCTCTCTTCCTCTCTTTACTATTGAAATTCTATTGAATCCTCATCAGTACTACCCCAAAAATCTCTCATCTCTTTACTATTGTCACGTTTCTTTAATTTCCCCCTAATCCCATACACTAAGTGTTACATGGACAGCACCTTCCAAACAAAAAAATTATTGTTGAGCACCAACAGGAATTAAAAGAGAGTGTTGGGTTAATGTCTTGTATTCAACGCAAGATATAACCTGGGATGATGACCCGAAAACGGTGAAGGCCCCAACTGATATTTATTGACCCGTTTTGTATTCGATTCATGGTCCAGATCCGACATGCAGAGATTAGGGTTTTAGGAGTTTATATGGGGGGTTTTTCGATTTTCCATGCCGCCGCACTATTCATTGTAATATCTATTTTGATCATAGTGAAAGCTCTTCTTCGTTTTCGCGCGTAGACATAGGCTTCAAGCCAAACCACGTAAATCATTTTGGTCTCCTTGTGCGATTGCTATTTGCTTTATTTTCTCTCTTCTTCTTTGTTGCATATGATCCTAGATTTAGGTTTGCACGTAATAGAGAGTTAATTTGACGAGTAAATAGAAAGTTGTATAAGAAAGTTTTTGAATGAGGATAACAACTACAATTAAGCAAGTTTTGTATGAAAATGAAGCAGCTCTTTACGAGTAAATAGGGAGTTGTATAAGAAATCACAAAAAATCAAAGGTTTCTCATTCTCGGCAACCAAACACCTTAAAAAGAAGAATCTCAAGAAATTCTTTTTACGAGAATCACATGAAAGTCCCTCTTTCTTGACAACCAGATGGGGCCTAAAATCTCTCTTCCTCTCTTTACTACTGAAATTCTATTTAGTCCTCATCACTCCGCCTAAAATCTTTCAGACTGCCACGTGTTGTCTCCTCCCTAGTCCTATACAATAGACAACACCTTCATGATTCCTCGTGTATTTTTTGTGTTTCTTCAAATTTTTCTATCTATATGCATAAGTGTATTCATCCCAACTTTCTCGTTAATTTTCTTTCCCACTCCCATTAAACCCATTCTATATCTTTTATTCATTCTCTCCCTCACCAACGTTTTCTTAATCAAACTTCCCATCTATTCTCTTCAACTAATTTCTCTCATTTCCTAAAAAACTTTCCTAATTTCTCTTCTCACATGTCTCCCCCTCTTCTCCCTCGTTCTCTCTCTCCTACTTTTCTTCCTTGGACTTCTTCTCTCTACATCATTTACATGTGCTTGCACAGATTCATTTTCTAGTTACCACTAAATGCAGTGGTCAGCTAACAAGCACTGGTCAATGTATTTATCATTGCGCATGGAAATGGGCCATACGCCCAAATCACCAAATAGTACATGGTTATCAGGTCCACACAATGATTGATGGGGTGCAAGTTAGGCTTGCTTATGTATCTGATCATTTTATTTAGTCTTGATTAGAATTCAAAACTAATAACTAATTATTATTTTTCCCTTTCTTCCACAATTGTAGCTGTAGATTTATAATGGATTGTAAAGATTATTTTTGTATTGTTTAGATTGTCACATATGTTCGTACTAGGGCAGCAAATGAACTGGATTCAGAACGAATATGAACATATCATTTTTCGTATCATATTCTAACAAATATTATAAAACTATTCCTAACTGCTTAAATTATTTGGATTTCAGATATCTGGAAAAAAAAATAAGCAATTTCATATATGTTGTCATCGTCACCAGTGCAGTCTTCCCTAACCCATGTCTATCATCTCCAAAATCTTTGATACCGTATGGCTTAGCAATAATGTCGGTTGGAACAAAACACCATATCTTCTCCTATGTAGTGGGTGTGAACTTCCACCACTCTAGCATAGTTGTGGTAATACTTGTGGGTGCCGTCATAGACTAAGATTTATACATTTTTAAAGGTTTTAGTTATTAGGATTTTTAAGATTATTGGATTAGTTTTAAATCCAACAGTCTATTCTTTATATCTTATATATTGTTATATTTTAACGAAACGGATATTTAACAGAACGGATTTATATATATATATATATATATATATAGATAGATGCAGATTTGAAAATGGTCATTTTTCTGATAACTTGCAGCCCTAGTTTGTACAACTTCACCACCTTGTATTATTCTTCCCAGCTAATCCTAATCCATTAAATTCAAGTTTATTTCTTGTTGGATTTTTCAACCTAACTGGGTCAACCTGCCTTGGACCACCCTACTCTTTTACTTTTTCTTTTTTGAATTAATTTTACTAAAAAGGTCTAGCTTTTCGAAGTTAGGGTCAACTGTTATCAACCCATTTTTAAATCCGGTCTGAGTTTGGTGGTGGATTCCTCCAACCCAATATGGATATGATACACACCCGTTCCCGGCCCATTGCCATCCTTGCTCCTACTCCTATACCGGAATGTGATTTAAGTTTGTAAATTTCATTTCATCAATTAAATGAAAATTAGGAGCCAAGATTTATACTTCTACGAAACTGACATAAACAAAAGCCAACCAGATACAACCAAGAAACCCAACAAGAGATTCACATTTACCCAGGAGAAATAATAATAATAATAATAAAAGACATTCATATAAGTTTTTGGCACAAAGATATATATGTACAATTGAAAACAACGAGACTATGTGAAAAGATAATTTGTTTGGATGATTGCACTTCAAGATGCTTAGCATAACCCGCTAATTAAACCCTCTTAATCACGGGATTATGTCGCCATCGCTCCTATAAATTTCTCCAGCTGTTCTCTTAATTCTTGAAAGAAAAAGATAATTGAACTACTGTAGTTTGCTTTTCCTTTCCCCCTTTTTAAGGTACCCAAGTACTTGAATATTTTGACCATAGGTACGAACTTTCGTGGAACTACAACTTCTAGAATTTTCTTCATTAGAGATCTTCGGCATTATTTTAATATGATTAAATTAATCTCTCTCTCTCTCATATACTGAGCAAAGTTAAATAAGAAAACAAAGCAATGAATACCTTGCAGGGGCTCTCTCTCTCTCTCTCATATACCGAGCAAAGTTAAATCAGAAAACAAAGCAATGAATACCTTGCAGGGGCGGGAATTTGAAAGTGACAAGCAACGTTGAAAGTTGAAACTTCACCATCTACTGAATCTCAAAGCGTGGAATGGTTTGAAGGTTGAATGCTACAATTATTGAAGGCAGGCTTCATATTTGACTATAATGCCATAGAGATGAAAATATAAATAAATAATTAAGAGAAGCATATCAAAAGCTCCTTTCTAACAAAAAAAAAAAGAAAGCAGGAAGAAATATTCATGGTATAATAAGCTTTAGATATACCAATTATCATTCTAAAGACCCCACCGCTTTATTCATTTCGAAAAAGCTTTCAAGAATGAATACTAATGGAGTCCATGTGTGACCGTGACCTGATACACCAGCCTGTGTTTTCGAGGTTTGGGATTTGGCAAATCTTGGCCCCATTAAAAGGTGGGGTTACCTCAACCTTTTTAAGGCTAAACACGGCCAAACCTTTTGCTATATCTCACCCTACAATTGAAACCATGAGTCAATTATTACAGCATATTCACACAAGTACTAATCCAACCCCACCAAGTTCTGACTCTTTGCTTCCATGATTCAAACGGATAACTCCTTCCATATGTGCATGATTGGATTTGGTTTACGTATATTTAGTCTAGTACTAATCCCTTTAGAGATGGGTCGGTCAGGATCCTCTCCAGCTGGTAAGAAGTCTTGCGATGTCATGCAGTGCACACATTCCTAAAAAGTGATTTTTATTTTATTGTGAGTGTTTTTTTTTTTTTTTTTTACATTTTGGGAAAACATGTTTGCTGCAAGACATCGCGAGCTGGAGAGGATCTGTGGGGAGATGGGCACCTCTTTATACACAAAAAAAGTTGATTCTAGGGGTCCACCCAGCCACCACCTTTTATGTTACAAACCCACTCACGCGCACCGTCCCCGTGACTCGACCAACCATGCACGATTTAGAGATAAAACCTAAGCGAGATTCTGTCCTTATTTTAGTTTGCCTTTGTTGTCTAGATTCTCTTTATGAAAAATCTCTGCAACGGCCAATGAGGTCTTGAGGTCATTTTGCTAAGACTAGGGGTTCGGTCTTGCAAAAACAAGAGCGAGTCTGTATTGCATCAAGGAGAATTCAACATGTGGCCATAAAAAAGCTAAATTTAAGCTAGATTAGTGGAACAGTTAAATTGTATCACTTATGTTATGAAAAAGTGCAAAAACTACTAGGTACAAATCACACTCATGCAAGACAGCATTTTACTTGGTTTGGCAAGATTACTTGCGTCGGACTCACATCGATGCCACTATGTTCAAAAAAAAAAAATTGAACAATTGCTCTACATGTCTCTTCTTTAACTTTTCTATAATGCCTTTAAAAGCCATCATTCAAAACTAAAGTTTTAACCTTTTTATACGAGCAATAGTTGAAATGAAATTTCAAAGACATCCCTCAAATAAACCCGATGAGCTTAACACCAAGCTCAACCTGTGAGGCAGGGGTGCGCAAATATTAAGCCCACACAAATAATACTCCCACTTGCTAATCAGGCTCCAATCTCAACAACTTACGCATCGGTACAAAGATTACCTAGATGCTTTTTTTGTTTTATATTGATTATCACAAAGAATCCACGCTTATGTGTAGCCAACAACAAGTTACCCGCCAACAAGTCCTAGCCAAAATGCATTTGCCGGCCTCCTGCTTCAATGGTTAGAGGCACCAATTCTAATGTGGGTGGTCCTACTGTTGAAAAGTATTATAAATTAGTTTGAGAAAATGAGTTTACATGGTTAAATCAAATAGTTTTGGAAAATATATTTTGATTGGGGTTTGGAAGTGGAAACTTGCTACAACCAGATGAGTAGAGGTGGGCATGGGCCGGGCCGGCCTGAGCCCGGCCCGAGTTAAGCCCTGCAAGGGCCCGATGCTCGCACTTTTATTGAGGGTCGGGCTTGGATTTACTGAAACCCGACCCGAGGCCTGCACTTTTACATATATAATATATATTTTTTATATATAATATATTAATTATTTTAAAATTATCAATAGTATATAGCTTAGTTGATAAAAATTGTTTTCTACAAAAGTATTGGGTTAAGTTCTTGTGAAATCAATGATTTTTCAAAATAATCAAC
>JAOXJP010038439.1:0-16507 GCA_025762735.1 Platanus orientalis
GATGACTGCAGCTTTGATCCTACAGTTAAGCTCGCCAATAAGCATCCACAGGATGGTGGGGGAAGATCATGATGTCTAAGATGACTCATGCAAATGGGAATTGCTGAAATGGGATTCTTCTGTGAAGTTCTGCACATTCTTTCTCTTGCTTGCGTTGAATCTATGTGCAAGACTACAGACGCCAGTGCTTTTGAAGTAAATCTTGCCTTTAATCGACTTGGGGGATCTCAGGTATTGGTTCAGCTTCTTCGTTGTCGTCGGTTTGAATTGCGCTCAATCTATCCATTAACAAGAACTTGGTTCATATTTTGGGGTTACAGGCTCAACACAACGAAGCAAATTCTCATCAAGCCCTACTTCAATCTATAACTTCTTTTTTCCCACAGGTTTAATTTTCAACCAAACAACAGTTAGAAAACCCAACTTCACTTCATTTTAACTTCACTTTAACTTTACTTCACTTCACTATTTTCTCTCGCGTAATTTCACTTCACTTCTTATATCTCACTTCTAACCAAACATGCCCTTAGAGGCTCTATTCCACTTAGTCATCTGCTAAAAATACCCCCCCCCCCCCCACACACACACACACTATTCACAGGTGGAAACCAACAAGAACCTCAAGAAACCCACATCAATTTCATCTACTAGAATATTTCATGGTTGCAAGATCCCTCATGGGAACCCAGCTCAATAATAAGAAACCCAAGCACATATACACTCACTAGCCAAGTTATCAGTTAGCATTAAGGGAAAAAGCAATAAAAGGGTCGTGGTTCAGTGAAAGGATTCTTTGTAACGGTTGGATTAATATCAGAGGTTCTCATTGCAATACAATTAGGAGTGAATGTTAAATTGACGGGTCCTTTATTGAATCAAATAGCCCATCGCCACCAACGCGAAAACAACAACTATAACATCAACAACAAATAAACAAGCCAAAGAAAATGAATAAAAAAAGAGAGGAAGGAAGAAAGAAACTCGATAGGATATTCATAGATGATTTGGGAAAAAATAATTTTACAACCCGAAATCAAAAGGGAATTTTGCAATAATAGGAATAATGGTAATAGATTAATTACAGAACAATGTAATATTAATAGGTTATAGCAACAGGTTTTTTTGTATTAATACTAGCAGAGGGAGAAGAACAAACTAGTAATAACAACAAACACAATAACATAAAAGAAAAAGAAAAAATTGTGCTCTAATCTATTGATTTCCCATCGAGATCATAAAACTGGAAAAAAAATATGAAAATAAAAGGAGGAAAATAAGGGGAAAAAAACACAAGACAAATTCAATTGGGTGATTTGGGGACCAAATCTCTTACTGATCCGGGCACGAAAGGATCGAAGAAGCTCTGAGGCTGAGGCTGGGACATTCGAGCTCGCATATAGGGGTCAGAGGACAGACACAGATTCTTCAGGAGTACAGCTCTGGATCCTTGTGGAACCTTGGGACTCATTAAGCCGCGCGTTAGCACCATGTCCGTCTCCTTGGGATAACCGCTGCCATAGTCTCTAAACACTATCTGCTTGTTGGGCATGTCCACCTCCTCCGCGGCCATTTTCCTACTTTCCCTTCCAAAGAAACGGAAGCTGTTCTGAACCCTCAAACGAGATTGCGGTTTTTGTTTCGAGTTCATAAAATGGAGGAGCATCTCCCGCCACCTCCAAACATCATGCAACACACCGCCTCAAGAAGATAATTTATCGAAGGGCAAATATTCTGTGACCAAAAAACTATGTTCCCCTCGTCCCCAACACAAACATATACAATTAATGGTAATTGATTATGAGAACGATGCTTGTCTACCCAAAACAGAGGAGAGTGAAAGAGAATCATGTTATGGTAATGTATGTAGGGTTGTCAATCCGATCGAGCTGAGTTGGGCGAGGTTTGCCGAAACCCAGTCCGAAATGTTTTATCCTAGCCCAGACATGGCCCAAGGTGGTTAGCCTAAACTCAAACCATTTTAAAATAAAGGGCTTCGGGCCGAGTTTGGGCTGCCCAAATTAAAACTATTTTCTTTATTTATGGCTAATTTTAGGCCCATAATTGCCCTTAAATGTATATTATATGGGCTTTTTATAAAAGTTGACACTTGAACTTATAAATGATAGTAAATTTGTTAATAATATATGGATCCAAAATGTTTTAGATATATATATATAGAGAGAGAGAGAGAGACCTAATATCAGCATATAAATAAAATTATTATCTATTAACTAGTTAGAGCTGGGCCTTGGGCTGAACTTGAGCCTACCTAAATTTGATCCAAATAAAACTTTAGACCTAAAAGTTGGACCCAAACTTAGCCCAACCCAAAATTAGGTTGGCCCAGCCTAACAAATTTTTTGGTTGGACATGTCGGGCTTTGGACCAACCTAGCCCGATTGACAGCCTTAAGCGTATGGATAGACTTTTCAACCCCGACTTTTGATTTATGACACTCTAGAAGTCATAAGCCAATGCATTCAGGTGTTTCGGTAGTAAAAAATAAATAACTTTAAAATAAGTTGGAAGTAGGAGAGAGGGTAATTAGCGGCTTATTCTGGAAGCCGGGGTCAGGTTGCTTATGGCGATAAGTAGAAGTCCTACTTATGGGTTATATTTACTGACAATATATACAGATCCCTCTTGCACTATCAAAAATACCATGGACTTCTCTTGACCGACACTATTGATTTCAAAAAACACCATGCTATCAGTTTTTTGTTGTTGATTGTTAGTCAAATGAATCACATAACCAAAAGCTCATGTTTAAACACAAAACTACCCATTATGGCACATGGAAATATTTTACAATGACAAAAGTACCCCCTAACTCGTAGAAAGACAAAAGTGCCCTTAATTGACTCAAATAAAACTTTCTAGAATCTAAATAATGTTTCGTCTATGAATATATTATGATCTAATGAATCGAGAAAAAAAAGAAGACATAACCAATATTGTCGATTGATAAGCTAATTAGCCAACAATTTGATTTAATCAATCGAGACCTTGATAATCATCAGATGGCTTGACTAGCATGATCAATGCCTCAATAATCATTAAGCAGTCCGATTAGCTTGATCAAGACCCTGATAATTATCAAATAGTTTGATTAGCTTAATTAAGACCCTAATAATCATTAAAAAGTCTGATGAACCTAATCGAGACCTAGTTATTCATCAAACAGTTCAATCAACCTAATCGACACCCTGATATAATATGTAAACAATGTTTAACTTGTATGATATAAAAGAAATACCAATCTAACCTATTTTGATCCAATCTAATCTATTTGATTCATGATTTGATGATATAATTTATGAAGCTCAACCTATATCATCAAATATCAACCACATGTTGGCACTTGTACTCAAATATCATCAACAACAAATGGAAAACATATACTCATCAACACACAAAACACATTTGATCTCAAACACATACTCAAAATATTGTCAACAAAAATATCATCAAATCTATATGTTCTCGAACAAATATCATCAAACACATACATCACTACTACTACCCCTCACCTCTGCCACTCAACAACCACCCAAGACCAACACTACTACTACTACTACTACCCATCCACCACCATTGCTCCTATCATCCACTACCCCTGCCTAAAGAATCAAAACATCACTATCACCACATCCAACCACTCCCCTACATTACTAGCACCACTACCCCTACCCTTTATTACCCACATTAATCACCCACAACCCTTACTTTTTACTATCATTGCCCCTACCCTCTATTGTGATTACTTAAACCATCATCAACACCCACTACCCTTGCTATAACACCCCATGTTGTACTTGAAGGGAAATTTTGTAAGTTTGCCCTATAGGGGTAAAATTATCTTTTCACATGTTTATACAGACCATAAAGTGGTTCAGGAACCTTTTTGACCAAGCTAGAACTATAGAACTCAAGCTTGACCTTGAACCTGTCTAGTTTGGAAGTTTGCTCCAAGTGTACTTTGGGGTAACATCGTTGGCAAACCTATATGAATCATGAGACAATATGGGTCTATGGTATACATCATTGGAAAGATCTTCGAGTCTATTTTCCAACACAACAAATGGTGTGCGAATCGGAGTTATCTAGTGAAAGTTATGGCCATTTATCGCAGGGAGTCAAATCTAAAAAATCATATTTGATACCTGCGAGGGATCCCCATTTGAGGGGACCGGTCTGAAGGGGGTGCAAGGGGTCGTCCAATGTGCAACCGGTCCCCACTCACGAAACCAAAAATGACAAGTTCAAGAAGTTTGTTCTCGCACAGTGCAAGCTGTCCTAGGACCATGCGAACGTTTTGAGGGGGGTGCAAGCGGTCCCAAGATTCGGCGACTAGTTTGAGGGGGTGTGGGCGATCCCAACTTGGGGTGACTGATTCCCACTCACCCATATTATAAAAAAAAAGATTCCTTCCCCATTTTGCATTGAATCTTCTTAGAGAAAGGCAATCTCATATAAGGACAACTGTATGACCTATTTTTAGCACAAAATATATTAAAATACACCTTAGGGAGAGAGAGATAAGAGAAGAATGGGAAAAGCAGGGATTTGGCTGGTAAACTTGATTTTATTAGATCCAGGCTAAGCAAACTATAATTTGAAGGTTTTAACACTAGATTCTTGTTATAATGTGTTTTCTAAATTGATCTATATAAAAATTTGCAGAGGTTGAGGATTAAAGGAAGGTTTAATCAAGGAAAATTTGAAAGGAGTGAAGGATAATAAATACTTTTGTAAATCTGTATCACTAGCTAGCACAATTGCTTTCTATGCATCCTTCTATATCTTATATCATATGCATCTATCTTTTTGCTATGGGATACCCATTATTTGAACCCATTCATTGCAAGAATCCATGATAAAGATTAGAGATCTCATCCATTAATCCAAGGAGAGTATGTACTCTTGCAAACTAATATCATTTCCTTCTTTGTTTCCTTTAGATTCACGTGAATTGATGGTGAATCCTATTGTTTGAAATGTTTTGACCTAAAAACCATGAGAGCTTTGCTCTAAATTGATGATCCCATGATTATAAGTAATTCCCATGTGAGTTAAATGTTATTTCCAACACATATATCAAATTACTTTGATTAATTTATGTTATCTATTAAAATCTCATGTGAATTTCTATCAAAATTGAATCTAAATATGTTTTGATCTCCTGATTCTCTTTATTAAAAGATTTATGCAGTTTCTTTTAAAATCCCCATGTTAGATGTTAGATATGTAATTGACATGGTGTAACACCTCGCATTGCACTTAAAGGGTAAAAAGGTAATTTAATACATGCAAGAGCAAAATTATTATTTCACATGTTTAAACAGATCTTAGAATGGTTTAGGAACCTTTTGGACCAAGTTTGAAGTGTAGAACCCAAGTCTAACCTAAAACTTGTCAAGTCCTAAAGTTGTTCTAATAGCGTATTTGGGGTAACTTTGTAGAAAAACCTTTACTAACCCCAATATAATTTGAGGGCAAGTCATACATATTTTTAAAGATCTAGGAGTCTAGTTTCCAACAAAATAAACGGTTTGCAATTATGAGTCTCGTAGAAGAAGTTATGATCATTTTTCTACAAGGTGTCTTTACTGACAGGCCCACAGATTTGAGGTAACTTTCTGGGCCCACCAACACTAATACCGAATGAATTAGAGTTCAAGACATATATCCTTGAAACTATCTTGAAGTATAGTTTTCCAACACAATAAATGACGACCAAATTTGAGTTTTCTATAAAAAGTTATGACCTTTTTAGTGCGAAGGGGTTAAACCTGAAAATCATGGTAGATTGATCCAACTCATGTTAGATCGATCTGACCTCTCAGAGTTTTATAAAAAAAAGTATTCAAAACTACGTTGGATCAATCATGCATCCATGCAGATTGATCTGACTTAGGGGGGATCAATCTGCTGCCCTTTAGATTGATTTGATTTGACCCAAATTTCATTTTTTGGAGTATGGGACCCCCCAACTCGATCCAAGACTATATAAATATGATAAATAAACCTTAATGGTCTCATTTACATCAAAAGAGAAATAGTTAAAGAGGTTTAAGGGATTTAGGAGCTAAGTGTGAGATTTTTTTTTTCCAATTGGATAAGTTCCACTCTTAACTTTGAAAATCTTGTTAGAATGGGTAGTTTTCTTCTTAAATCTTCTAGTTCTACTTGATCAATGTTCTATCTACATCATTTTACAGAGAATAAAGAAAAATGGAAGAAAGTGTTGGAGGATCTTGGAGCTTAGACAAAGATGAAGACTAAGATAGTGAGTGTTCATACATGATGTGCTACTCCCTTTGATTCCCCACCATTTTTTTATGGTTATTCTTCATTATGATTTGTATTTTAGTTTTTTCATCACTTCATTGTTAATTTATGAAGTTTTGGTGAGTTCATATCACTTGATGATCACCAAATCTATGAAATTTTTGTGAGTTTTCACACATGATATGTTACTCTTTTGAATTCTTATTATTCTATTCATTGGAAATATTTAGTTTGGATAAAATTTTAGTTTCTTTTCATTTTGTTTGCCTTGTTGTGGAAGTTTGGTAAGTTTTCTTTATCCAGGCACTAAATCCATAAGGATTAGTAAGTTCTCAAGTTGATTGATTTACAATTTATATTTTTTGTACTTTCCTCCATTTTTTGTTGCCATTTTAGGTGAGATGACAGATTTTCATTACTTCTTGCTAAATCTATGTGAGTTTGGTGATTTCAATTATTTCATAGAGTAATTTATTCCATATACCTTGGTAGAGATCTTGATTACATAAAATTATGGATTATATTTGTAATGGTTAAATCTATTCCGATTTGAACATGTATTAGCTAAGATTTAATCATTATACTTTGCTACCATCCTGAATTAATTGAAATCATAAGTTTTTCTCTAAGATTAAATGTAAAAAGGTTGAATCATTGTGAAATTAAAAAGGGAAAATGATTACTACTCCTCATACCTGATGGTTACCTTGATTTCCTCAGAGTTGAGATTTTGATTCATATCATCATTGCTAGTTGGTAGTCTTTACTTACTTTAATTGGTTCAAAGCTTTGTTGCTTATACTAGTTTCTCATTGATGTTATTATTATACTTTTCACTTGATTATATCCACTTACACTTGATTTGATAAGCTCCATATTAATGTAATTGCATATACATGTCTTCCTTGGGATTTTATGTTATTATCAGTTTTAGGGAGTTAAAAGAGGAATTTCAAGTATATGGTTTTGGTGTGAGTATGAGGTACTATTTTCCGCTTAGTTTTAAACATGGGGTTTTTTTTTATGGTCTCACATATGTGTTTTCACTATATGGACATCTCTTGTATTGTATGTTTATATAGTTATATATTACTCGATATATGCATGGATTTCAAGCAATGTTTCGAATCCAATGATTTTGTTTTGTTTAGACCCAATCACTGGGATTCATTATTAGGTGAAGACGGCACTAGTTACCTACCAACCATTGATGCCGTGGGGGATTTTTTGGGGCTAACCCTTGATTCCCTAGGGGATTTTTGCTGGCTAACCCTTAACACATTAGGGGATTTTTGTGGGCTATAGTACTCTGATGACCCATTTCAGGTATCCAATTATTGGGTCACATTAACAGGTGAAGACGTCACTAGTTTCCCACTACCCTTAATGCCTTGGAGAATTTTTGTAGGTTAACCCTTGATGCCCTGGGGATTTTTGCTGGTTTTATTGGTCTTATGACCCCATTTTTGGACCCAATCACCAGGTGACATTAATAAGTGAAGACGGCACAAGTTGCCCACCAATTTTGTTAGAGATTTTAGTTTTGTCAGGGACTCTAAATGGGTCATATGAGATTTCAGTTTTGTAGAGACCCTACATGGTTAATATGATTTCAGTTTTGTTAGAGGCCCTATGTGGGCTAATCTATTAGATTTGATACGAGATGTTTTGATGAGATTTGGTTCAGGAACCTTATATGGGTTAAGTTGGTTTCATTCGAGGTGTGTTTTGTTAGAAACCCTTTATGGGTTTTGTGAGTTTGTGAGTTGCATTAAGCTTCCATTGTCACTCCCCCAAACCCGGTTTCGGATATGGATCTGTATACTGATTCAAATTAGTAACTTATCCAAAATCCGGTGGTCACATGTCAATGTAGCCCGAATCATGGGCTGGTGAACAAGTCCAATGTAGTATAATATAATGTCCACAAGTTCACATTTAATTTTTAACTTAGGATCTTATGAGTCCATTTAGTTCAATAGTCAAATTTCAAAGATTGCAGAAGCATATTCAATATCCAATAACCACACATATTCGGAACGATAGTTTGCGAAAGCATAATCCAAATCATGAGGTCACAGTAGTATCATATCAAAATGAAAATAGCACTACAATCTCCACATTAGTCAATATAGTAAAGATGCTAAATAAATACACTACTGGGATGCCCTCTCACCCTAAATAAACAAGAGGTAAGTGAATGTCTAATAATCCAAAATATGGCCTGGTAGAGAGGGTCCAATAGCATGCCCGAAACAAAAAATGTAAAAATAGAAAAGTAGAGCATGTTGAATCAAGTTTCTCGGAGGAGAAACCTGCATTAATGATCAGTCTGAAAAAAAATGGTTGGGTTAGTCCCAGAAATCTAGCAGACTATAGATAATTCAAAATGAAGCAAAAATTTGAATACTAGCAAGCACAAAGGTTGATACAAAGCTAAACAATGGCAAACTATGAATCATAATCATGCAAGTGTTGAATAATAATAGTCACATGTCAAACAAAAGTCAAAGGTCCAATACATGGATATAAATCCGAATTATAATCCAATATGGAAGTCAAAGTCCACAATTTTGATTGCTTGTATAAGTCCTAAAGTATTCAAAGTTCTATGATTTTGGAGTGTTTAGATTTTGATGTTTGAAGTATACATAATCCACATAGTCCACAATGGTCGGATGTTTAATATTCAGAGTTCAAAGATTTGAATTGTTTTGAGTTCGGTGTTTGAAGTGTTTGGAGTCCACAAAGTTCCATATTCAAAGAGTTCCAAAGTTCAATATCCAAAAGTTGAAAGGGGACACTCTTACCCCGGTGTTAAGGCCACATATCAATAGAACACATTTAGCCTGGTGTTAAGGCCCAGATCGTTAATGGCCACATTTAGCCCTGTGATAAGGTCCAAGGAGTTAGTAGACACACTTAGCTTGGTGTTGAGGTCCAGATCGTTAACAGCCAGATTTAGCCTTGTGACAAAGCCTGGAAGTTTAGAGTCCAAAGGTCACACTTAGCTCAATGATAGGGCTCAAATAGTCAAAGGTTCAAGGTCCAAAAGTGTTCACATTGATAGGTTTGAAGGTCCACATAGTTTCGATAATCAGGATATTTCCATAATGCGTAAAACAAGCATAAGCATCCAAGTTTCTCCTATCTCCCCCTCTCTCATGTGTATTCTAGTTCATTTTGGGTTAGAAGAAGGTAGTATACACGTTATAAGTGTGAAATTACCATTTACCCAAAGTTCCAATGTAAGAGGGGTGGAATCCCCTATTTTTTTAAAATCTAGGTAGTGGCGGTTGACCTAGATGACTCGTGGTCCACCTAAATACTCCACCTTGTTCGCTAGTGTGGTGTCGCGGTTAACCGGCTTGCACACACCCGAAACCCCACAGATTTTCTTCTGTAAAAACCCATGGTGAAAAAATGACCATAACTTTCTATAGAAAACTCCAAATTGGGTATCATTTATTGGGTTGGAAACTAAGCTTCAACACCTTCCCAAAAAGGTATGGATTAACCTCAAATTATCTTGGTATTTGTATCAGTGGGTCTGGGAAGTTACCCCAAATTTGTGGGCCTGACAGCACAGACTCCTTATGGGAGAATTATCATAACTTCTTCTAGGAAACTTGTAATCGCACACTGATTGATGCATTAAAAAGCATACTCTTAGATATTTCTAGGGGTATATAATTTGTACTCTAAATCCCTAAGGATTGGTGTCGGTGGGCCCGGGAAGTCACCCTAATTACGTAGTTAGGATAACTTTTAAACTTGACAAGTTCGAGGCCCCAACTTGGGTTCTATATTTCTAACTTAGTCCAAAAGGTTTCTGAACAACCTAAGGTTTGTCTAGAATATAATAGAAGACACTTTTATCCTTATGGGGGTAAAATTACAATTTTACCCTTTCATTACAAAGCGGGGCATTACATCAACGAGCATGCATCCGTTTAGATAACTATTAGCTAAGGTAGCTTATTAAGAGGTGCTAAGGCCTATTTATGTATCAGTATTTTGTAGCAAATATTACATTGCATGTGCACTTTCCTTATGAGCTATGCATTATCTGTTTCGGTTACGAACTTTTGTTGTTTTCGCTTGTGTAGATTCTAATTATTGTTGTAGTTAGTTCAACTCTTATATATTACATCTGTTCTGATTTGGTATCATTTCATACTCGTGACATTCGATTTATTCTATTGGATATTATGTATGTTTTCTCACGGGCTTTATAGTTTACCCATGTTTTTAACCTCATTTCAGATGATACTCCGTAGTTCGTGTTCTTGTAAGCCCAATTCTAGAGTTGGCTTGATGGGGCGGGTGGACCATTTTATTTATTTTTATTTCTATTTAGTTTTACTTCCAACACATTATGTATACGACGGGAATTATTTAAGGCAAAAATGATTTTATTAGTTAGTAGTTTATTTGAGGTGATGGATATGATGTGGCCTGTTGGATGACCCTTTTATGACATGGATTTGATACTTATGGTTATGTTCAACTGTTTGGTTTGAGATTAGTATTTTATGGTTATGGATGTTTTGGGAGACCATTAGTCTATTCCATTGCGTAGTTTAGAATGCATGATAATATATATTCCATTGCACTTGATGATGACAGATGTCTCATTATGATTATATTTCCACTACAATTGTTGAATGGATATTATTTTGTGGTTATGCTTCCGCTACGATGTGTTGGTAATTAAGGTTGAGTAATTGGGATAAGAAAGAAAAAAATATACGTTGTAAATAAGTAAGTAAGAATTTCTTCTGCAAGGAAAGAGCAATGTCATACTCCAAGATTTGTGACACTGCGCATGTGGGTTTTTTATATTATACTCTGATTTCTGTATGCTGGTTTTGGGGTGTGAGTTGGTATCAGAGTAGTCAAGTTTGGATTTTGTAGACTTATATGGTGACTATAGTTTGGATTCTGTGAACTCTTTGTATTTGGAGATGATCTTATTTTGGGAGATTCATTTGGATTATTTTAAGTCAGCGGAATTGATATTGAGGATTATTTGATATGTGAAGTTAGTGTGTATATGCATGATATAATCTTGATGCATAGAAGTATTTAACTATTGTTTTAGTGCTTATACGTGAGGATGTCACCTAGGAAGAGTATTAGAGCTGGTGTAGACATTCCACGACTGGATGTTCATGGCCCAGTAGGTGTTTGGGAGGTGACATGTAGTTTGACTGAGGTAGTGTGAGAGCATGTCACAAGCGGTGTACTGCCTAGAGATAAAGAGGTTGTGCACGAGGATAGGACCATTGAGAGGTTTCATCACATGAAATCTCCTGAGTTCCATGGTACCTCCAATACTATGGAGGAAGAGGCATGACTTATGCAGATTGAGAAGATCTTCAAGGTCTTTAACTGCCCAAAGGACCAGAAGGTGAATCTGACTACTTTCATCTTACGAGGCAAGGTGGAATATTGGTGACGAGCTGTTGAGCATACTTTTAGTCTATAATGGAGAGCCCTTGACTTGGGACATGTTTTTGGATGCTTTCCTTACCTACTACTTCCCAAAGAGCATTAGAGACCAAAAGGAGGTTGAGTTTATGGGCCTTGTGTAAGACAACAAGTATGTGCTTCAGTATAAGGTGAAGTTCATTGAGTTGTCCTACTATACATCTCACTTTATCCTTAATGACGAGGGTAGGGCCAAGAGGTTCCAGAAGAGGTTGCGACCAACCATCCACACCCACATGACACCTCTACAACTCAGATCTTTTTCCAATGTTGTTGAAATGGCAGAATTGGTGGACCAGGATTGTGACGAGATGCGGAGCCACAGGGATTAGGATAGGAGGCGACCTCCTCCTAGTGGATTCCACAAGAGGGATGCTACTAGTCGTGAGGGTTTTAGTGAGCTCCTAGGGATCTTGAGACAAAGAAGGTGGCAATGGTATGCCCAAAGTGTTAAAAGCCACACTTTGGATTGTTCTTTAAGGAGATTGGAGGATGCTTCAAATGCGGCCAAGTTGGCCGCGTGATTTGAGACTATCCTCTTTGGAAGGACTCCATTACTCAGCCCAATGATGTTATGGCACAACCAGTGGCTTAAGCCAGAGTTTATGCCGTCACTGAGTAAGATGCCGAGGCACCTAAAACTGTGGTTACAGGTACTATGGGCATTGTGGAAAAATGCGGATGGTCCCCACTTTGTGGGAATGTGGGTCTGGACAATGACGTGCTAAGGCTTTGGTTTGGAGTCATCACTAACTCTAACTATTTATAGATGAAGTTGAACATCTGCTAAGTGTGGGCTTTGCAGCCTGGGCTAGACCCGAATGCCAAGGATGAATCATAAATTGGTCTGGGATTCCTAAGATTTTGGGTAAGATGTTTGGTTGCAATTGGGGAAGGTGTTAGACACCCCAATTACCACTTTTTTAAGGTGGCTCCTCTGATCTAACAATGCCTGGATATCATTAAACAAGACTTAGAAAAATGTGGTTTTAACCTGTCAACACCCAAATTTTGACACAGGCCAATAAATGGAATCAGATGGGTTTATTACAGCATGGGATAAGACCAAAGTCTAAATACCCCTGAACTTTAGATAGGTAGGCATTCTCAATGGACATTCTGGTTACAAACACAATAACACTGAAAACAATATGAGATTTTGAAGATCCGGAATCATCATCCCACTTGCTCTGAATTTGCAAACCTTCATAAGCATTTCCACATTGAAGCATCGAAAGTCTGACAAATTACCATTTTACCCATGCACCTTCAGAAGTCCCAACCAAGCCCTAATTGAACTAAGCTTTACAACATTTCTACTACAACAAAGAAACCTTGAATTTTCCAACCTTCATAAGCTTTCCAACATTGAAGCATTAAAAGGTTGACAAATTACCATGTTACCCCTGCACCTTCAAAAGTCCCAATTAAGCCTTATTGAACCCCAATTTCCAAACATCTCTGTTACAACAAAGACACCCTAAATTTGCCAACCTTCATAAGTCTTCCCACATTGAAGCATCGAGAGGCTGGCAAATTCCCATTTTACACCTGCACCCTCAGAAGTTCAAATCAAGGCCTATTTGAACTCATTTTCTCCACAACTTTCCAAAATATCTTCTATAATAGAGACATGTGGAGTATAGAAACTTTCACAAGGCCTCCAACATCAAACCCTAAAGGGATGATAAATGACCATTTTACCCCTATACCTCAAAAGTCCTTAAATGGGCTATGAAACCCATTTTTTCTAGGATTCTTTAGCGTTCATGATTATTCCCATATTGAGGCACAAAAGCATAAGAAAATTACCATTTTGCCCCCATACTCAAAACACACTATTTACCCCCAAAATCGGACCCTCGGTAAAACCCTGAAGACTCAACACAAATAAGAAATTCAGCCGGTCAGTGGTCCTACCATGGTAAACCCTAAATATCCCCAAGAAAAACCTCAAGGGGCACAATGCCCCCTAATCGTCCCATTCTTTACCCAAAATACAACAAATTCACCCTTATCAACCATGAACACTCTATGAGCCCCCGAGAACTCTCTAGAAGTCCAAATCTCTCAAGGTCCAACTCATTTTTTCAGGTTTTTCAAGATCTTCATTAAATTCCTTAATAGAAAAATTCTTTCACAAACCCATCACAACTCAAAGACCTAACTTTTCACAAATCTCAAGTGCACTTCTCGATCAGGTGACATTTTTAAAAAAATCTCCCATAAATTCACCAGGGATCAGATTGTCTACCTGTTATGCCCTATGGCTTCGTAGTTACAAGATCCAAACAATCATGATTACCATTTTACCTAATTTCAATCCAGGAAAAACCTATAGCAAATCCGCGCGGGGTTTGGTCTGGGACAATTCAAGATTTCAGACATAACTTTTAGCTCGGACATCTGATTTGTGAACAGTCATAGCCTATGGTCACAAATATTGAGAACTACCTTTTGTATGAAGATTTATAAAATCAAATTTACCCTCTTAGCCCTTCTTCAACGGTACAAGCCAGTCTAGGAACATTCGAAACCAATTTTGACTCACTTATCCAATTCTAATTCTGATTCTGATTCCGACAACTGCGTTGCAACCAAAATGTCCCGGAGATGCAAAAAACTTATTAACCTTGAGAAATTTGAAATCGCAAGATCCAAAAAGTAAGGCTAGATAGTAAAGGGGAGAAATTCAGAAAAAATAATCATTGCTTATTTTTAAAAAACATTATTTTTACCCTAAATGCCCTCAAAACATCTCTTAAACCCTACACCCTCCATTTGAAATATTCAAAATTGAGGGTGGATGCCTTAGGACTACCCACCTAAACCCTACACCCTTCACCATGGGCCCCACCCTCTCCTTCACCTCCTCTCCCCACCATACACATTCCAAAGAGGTCCCACCACCTCTTCACCCCATCCATACACCTCATCCTCCCCTCTCTAGAAGCATCTAGAAGGCCACACCTACCCCAATCCCCCTTCATTCATCCCCCACCTCCTTACTGCAGCCACACACCTCACCCTTACCCTTTTAGAACCCTACACCTCACCCCACATATCACCCACTTCCCCACCACCCATTTCCTCCCTTTCCTTCTTCCAACCACCTCACCCCCTCTCAAATCCCCCCTTGCCACCTCACCCCTTTGGTCCCCACTATAAATACCTCCCCAATTTATGGAGAAGTGAGAGGACTAAAAAATCCAAAGAAAAACAAAAAACAGGAAAAAGAAAGAAAGAGAGAAAAAGAGATAAAGGAAGAGAAAATGAAGAATAAGAAAGGAAGAAGAAGGAGACCACACGGCCAGGTAGGTCCCATCCCTCTCCCCTATTTTAAGTTTAAACACACCCCTAATGTTGTGATGATCCCACATTCATTCACCTCTCAGTGAAACATGGGGGAGATAATTTGTCTCCCCCCTCTTTACTATTTTTGTATAAGCTTTCATATGAAAGCAATGTTTTTTATTTTTAAAACTAAAGTGGGGACCAGTGACTTAGGCTATATGTCATTGATCCCTGGACCTACCAACATGTCCAACTTGCGCCCATGAAGATGATGCTTGACTCTAAGAATGGGCTCTATTCTCTCCCTTAAAACAGTGCACTCATACACCGTGTAAGAGGAGTCAGCCATCATGTTTGATTTTTAATTTCCTCTTGAAAATGATTTTGGCTTGGGTTCTTTTTTCATTGTTTGGTTAATTATTTTAGATATATAATTAAATTTTTGTGAACATATTCATCATGTTTTGCTATTTTTGTTTCAATTTATTTATGAATATATGCACTGCTATCCAAAACCTGCCTCTAGGAACTTACTTGCCTTGTTTATATCATAACTCTGTGTAGATATTGAATCTGAGCTTAAAATTTGAACTGAGCATGCATACCTCACCCCTTGACTTCCCTACCAAATTTAGGACCCACCCCATTTTTAAATCTCGATAAATGGGTTCCACAATCTTGCCTCCACTATCAAAATTATGTTAAACACACCGTACCAATCCCTTTAGAAAAATCCAAAGGAGGGTCCCACTTGATCTCCAAAGTCTGGACTTACTCATAGACCTCTCTGAGCTAGCCACCCACCCTCTTGAAAACTCCCAGGGTTAGTGGACCCCAGGTGATGGCCCAAAAATCTAAAAAATGGCTATGGGATTTCTGGAAAATGCATAGTACACTTGATCTTTCATAGTAAGATCAGGAGTACCCCTATTTTCATGCATACCCTGGTATTTCAGAGGTACCAGAATGAGAAATTCCCAATTGACCCTCAACTCAGTGTTAACTCATAAAAAAACCATCAGCCTTTGTGAAACACCTCATTTTGAGGTTCTAGTTTACTTGACATGTTGTCAAGGTCAAAAGGGGCCCAACTAAGGCAGTATGCTTGATATTTCATTATGTAAAAGATCAGGCGTACCTAATTAAAATGACATCCATTTCTGTCCCCAAGTATCTGACAGTTCACAGTAACCCCCAGACATATAGAATTACTAGAATACACCTCCTGAATGAATTCCAGAATCTGGAATTAACTCTAAAGGTCAAGTGGGACCCAACCAAGATAGTACGCCTAAACTTTCACTCTATGGAAGATCAAGCATATCAAAGATCATGCGTATAAAGATCATACATACTGACATAAAAATTCTCTTAAAACCCTTATTTTTATTCACTGCTTAATGAAATTTTAAAATATGGTTAGGTTAGA
>JAOXJP010038450.1:0-16507 GCA_025762735.1 Platanus orientalis
TATGTTATATATATATATATATATAGATATATATATATATATATATATATATATATATATTTTTGGGAAGTGAAAGATCTATTTCCGTCACTTTTCTTTACAACTTATTTTGGGAGGTCAAAAGTGGTATTATCTTGAGTCTGGTGTCATTTGAAAGAGTTTTTAGTTACCTTTCCCACTAGACCAAGATCTTGCGAATCCGATGTGATTTGGGAAAGTTATGGCCAAAATACTGGCATGGTATTACTCTGTGACCGAAATTGAGTTTTCAGGGTTTTATTTTTTTAGAAAGTTCAGTTAGATTGGGATTTGGCAGTTCTAGGGTATGGAACTTCCATATATATGCTTTGTAACTCAGAATTTTATTATTGATTTTTGATTTTTGATTATTGAATAAAGCAAATTGCTAAAGCTCTCAGAAGTGTGTTTGCCTAGATAGGAACTAGTGTGATTTCTAGTTGATATTTTCTTCTCTTTCTTTTTTCTTCCTCTCTGCTTTTCTGTTATTTTTACTGCAGTTGTTCCTACATTAAAGCTGTTTTACTTATCAAGGTTGTATTCCTACCAAAATCCTATTGAAATCTTCAATCACTTAGTCCTACATCAATTCACTCCCTTTTGTCTTGCATCAGTTTTGTTATCAAAGAAAATCTCAGTTTTACGTTAACCATCACACATATATATATGTGAGGACTACATTTCTTTCCCATCCGATAAGGCGATAGCAGTTCTAATATTAGGAAAAACAGATGCAATTATCATCTGCCAATATTTTTAAACTTTAATAATTGCATCTTTTTTACTTTTTTTAATAGATAACAGAATTTATTGATGGAGAATTATGTTCAAAAGTGCATGAAGGTACAATAACCCCCCCCCCTGCCTATTTATAGCCAAGGGGACCCAAGAAAGTGACGTACAAAGTGGTACAATGATTCTACAAAAAAGAAAAAGAAAGAAAGAAAGAAAGAAAGAAAGAAAGAAAGAAAGAAAGAAAGAAAGTCAAGTTTGTCCTTGACATCCAATGGAACTAGATGTTCATCAAGGAGGCAATCGAGTAGCGTTCCCCCATGGGATGAGAGCACCTCCACAGGTGTCTGCACCTTGATTAAGACCATCATATTGCAATGGATGAGTCTCCCTTGATCAATAATCTCTTGCATCCTAGTTGGGGAGCAATACCACACCCAAATCGGAGTGCCATAGTCTCAGCTTTAATAGTCACCCATGCACATTGGCGCAGAAAATAGGGGGTTCTGAACCCTTGCAATGAATGTTTTTGTGATTGCATTTTAAGGGAGGGAGAGAGGGGGGGGGGGTTTCAGAAAATGGATGGATGCTCTTGTTATATAAACTTAAAGGTATCCTGTACTTTTGGTCCATTGGAGATTCTTTCGGTCACTTGGGGAAGTGATTGTTCTGATTCATTTATTTAGAAAAAAAAAATATAGAAAGTTGTGAAAGTCTATAAAGACATGAAAGTTTGAAACACTTCTGGAGTTTTTTATTTTTTTTTATTTTTATTCTATGAATCTTTCCTTTTCCTTTTCTGATTAAGAAAGGTTTCATACACCCTAGTCATCTTAAGGGTGACCCAGTTAACAAGGGCTCATGTTTTCTCAAGTCTGGCTTGGCAACTGCTAACACCCTATACTTAATGGGATAAATCTTGTTCGTGGAATTCACTCTTTTGCAAGTTCTTTTGTAGTCTCTTGTCTCAACATTTGCAATACTTGTTTGTAGTGGACCATATGGTCTCTAATAAAAGTACTCAAAACAAGTATGCTGTCAAAACAAACAAAAGCCTTTAGATAATTGTTAGACAATCTAAGGGCACAACTGACCATTAAGTCATTTATGTGGCAATCCTTTGTCTTGAACATGGTTTTCCATTTCTTCTTGGGCCTAATGCAAAAACTAAACTTTGGAACTAGATTACAAATTGTCCATATTATTCAATATTGGTATTGGGAATCTGTACTTGATGGTTGTTATGCCTATGCCATCTATTTGTGTCCTAGAATCTTTTGGCAAATCCCGGGGTGGGGGCAAACATCTACTATGCCCTTGTACCTTGGATATAATTGCTATCTCATCATTCATAGTTCCTCAACAAAATCCACCTCATTTAGAGTAGGATTTTGTAACTTGAATGAAGTCTTCTCCTGTTCATTGTTTATATCACTACATATCTTTAGATTTCCAGTTTCTTTTGTAAGTCCCGCTCTCCTTTTATCTAACTCTTTTTATTTTAATACTTGTCTTCATACTCTATAATCCCATGTCAATACACGACCTCATTTGTTGAGTTTCATGGATTAGAATGAAAGTAAAATGTGAGTTTACTGGTTTTGGGTTAGGGACTTGCAATATGCAATATCAGGCTTTAAACTTTTGAAAATTTGATTCATTGTTTTCCATCCTATGTGTCCATTTCTGAACAGAAACAAATTATTTGCAATCTGGCTGACAATTGAAAGAGTGGAAAAGGGATTTTCAAAACAGTAATTGTGAGGCCCTTTAAAGCACTGGGGCTTATTTTTCACACTTTTAGACTACATATCACTGATTATCTTGGAATTTCTACTTGTGCGAAACCTCACTTTATTAATTTGTCACCAACTTCTTTATAACTCAAATGCATGAATGAACATTTAATCCTGACTGATATGTCTAACAAAAATATAGACTTTGGATAGGAGTCTCCATCACATTATGATATTGTTTATTACCAGTTATTTAGTGAAGGAAAGTACAGCTTTTCTGTGAAATCCTTTCTCTCTTTCCTCTTTTTTTGGGGGGCTTTCGTACAGAATTCATCCTCATCAGGAAGCCATGCAGATAACAGATACATTAAGAAGCCATATAAAGTTTCATGTACTTGATTAGCAATACAATAAAAAAAGTTCCCTTGTTCTCGGTCAGGCTGTTTAATCTCAATTTGTGGTTAATAGACAGATAAATTGACATTTGTCACAATTTTTTTGAGATGGTTTTGATGTTTCCAGTGGATCCTGAATAATGCACTAGTTTTTCATGTCAAGTAACATTGCTTTCTCTAAATATTTATTGTACACTATATTAATGACTATTTATCTAAAAAAAAAAAAAAAAAAGAAGATTAATAACTTAATGCTGTCTTGATAAGTTCTACTTTGTGTCTGTGTCTTGCAGAACACATGGATTTATTCTCAATGTGGAAGATCTATCCCCAAACATTGGTGTGCTATGGTGAGATAAATTTAAAATCTATGTTTATGTGGATGGTTTTAGATTTAATTCAACTTATTACCTACTGCACTTATATGCTCATCCGTATGATTATTGAATGCAGGTACTTCTTTGCAGAAGTTTTCAACTTCTTCAGAGATTTCTTTCTAATAGTTTTCCACGTCAATATTCTATTCATGATATTGCCATTGGCCATACGCTTGAACCACCGGCCATGCTTTCTGGCTTTTGTGTACATTGCAATCTCTTCGATGCTTAAATCCTATCCTTCGGTGAGTTTCCCTTGTCTATCCTTTTGCGTATATTCTAATTGCACAAGGATATAATTTATCTGTTGTCTCTCAACCACTCAAGTTCTCGACTATTATCCATCTTTCTTTGTACAATGTGCAGTTAGAAAAATGATCTTAACTTGTCAATTTTTTTTACATTGGGTTACTGAGTTACCATCCCTATGTGTCTCACTCAGACCCCTATGAAAAGCAAAACAAATTTTAAGTGTTATTTATTTATTTATTTTTGATAATTAACGGTGAAATTTTATTCAAAAAGAAGAAAGAAAATTACATGCTATTGATACAACAATGAGGAGTAGAGCACTATACACAGCTATTAGGGATAGTGCTACTGCTAAATATGGAAGATAACCCAACCCCCCAATTGGCAAGCTTGTTAGCCAAAGTGTTTTTGTTCCCTTAGTACATAAAAAGAAGAGATAACCAACAGACTAGATAACTCCCAAATCCCATAAACAAACTGTGCCAATTGCCATGAACCAATCCCTTTCCCCAATCTCCAAATAACTACATCCGAGTCTCCCTCTACAATACATCCCTCAAACCCCATACTTTTAAGATCACACAGTCCCACATGGAGTCCAAGAACCTCCACTCTTGTGGAGTTGCATACACCCAATGGACCACAAAAAACATGAATTAGATTTCCATTACAATCTCTTACCATGCATCCAAAACTTGCCGGACCCGAGTTTCCTTTAGAGGACCCATCAAAATTGAGCTTTAAGCCTCCAACATTAGGAGGCTCCCAAATCAAAGCAACTCTGCACCTGTGGGGAATTAAAAGAGATTCTGATGAGAACATGGGAGGCAAGGTGGTACCCACACATGGGCCTAGTGGGGTCCACACATGAGGTCCATAGTGGTATTTGTGGGAGACATCAAAGGGAGAAATTTACATGCTGTTTGGAACTTTTATTAGTGGTTTTATTCTTTTATTTTATGGTTTTATGAAGTATTAGAGTTTGGGACATGAGGGGTATTTGGATTTTTGTTTTTGGGTAGTTTGGAGAAGCCCATCTTCTTATTAAATAAGGGCTGGTTGGTTCCTATAGAGAGAGACCATGTTTTGGCTTGAATTCTTTTTAGTTATGTTTTTAGGAGGGTGATAAGAGTCCCATGTGAGAGTCCATATTAGTTTCTATTTTCTTTTCTTTTTTTGTTTTGCTTCTTTAAAAGGGGAAGAAACCCTATTGTAATAGGAGGACACAATGAAGTTTAATAAAGTTTTATGAAATTTTCTGGGATTTGGCTGAACACGACTAGCTGCTCCTCCCTTCAAGTTTTGGTGAGCTTTGGTTGGTGATTTCCAAGGAGGTGAGTTGGTGAGTTCTCAGTAGCACAACCTTAATCTATCTTCTTTCTTCTTTTCCTTCTTCTTCTTCCTATTTTTTCTGGTTTTCTCCATTAATACTTGCAAAACCTAAACCCCATACCCTAATCTTTAATTTCCATCATTCAAAACCCCAAATCCTTTCTACCATAACCGGTCGACTATGCCATAAGACCCTCCCTTTTATGTTTTTTTATTTTATTTATTAAACTCACTTCTGTACACAAGGTGTTTAACGTAATGCATGAGAAGTTTAATCTGTAGAACCAGCTTATAGCTTCCTCACTGTTGAATGAAGTCCAGAGACATAATCAGATTGGTTGCTGGACCATTGATGCCTCCTTTATTACTGAACCCCGGAGACTCACATAGTTGCTTAAGTACTTAAGCAGTTCGTGTACTGCACTACTCTTAAACTATTATTGGTCTGCTGTATTGTTCTGATAGATTATTTCAGCATGGTAAACCCCCTTCTACAGACCCGTTGATTGTGGTGAACATTCCTTCAGTCTTGCTGTACCATCACACCCACTCCAACTTATATACCCCGATAACCTACAGCACTTGCAATCCACTGTAATCATCTAAGCTACTGACCTGATGGCCATCTGATAACTCTACATCAATTTTGGTATCAGAGCTTCTTGTGGTGCATCAATTTTGGTATCAAAGCTTCTTGTGCTGCATCAATTTTAGTATCAGAGCTTCTTGTGCTGCATCAGATTCCAGTAATCCAATCCCTCATAAACACTGACAATGAGTAGCCCTTGAATTCTTTGGTGATGAGAAACTGCTCCCCACTGTTCCCCACTTCTCTAATAATAGAAATTATTGAATCCACCACCTCATTACAACTTTTACTTTACCTTCAAATATTCTATCCATATGCCCCAGAACTCTATGCATTAAATGAGCTCAAAAAATCCTCCCACGTGCTCCAAGACCCCCACAACTCCATTGAAAAATAAAGGGCAGCAACTTATCTGACATTACCCACATGATGTGCTGCACAGATTCACTTTCTATATTGCATAACACACACCATGAGGAGATAAAGCTAAGAAAGGTCTTCTCCTTTGAAGCATGTCTGTAGTATTGATGCGATTGAGAGCCGCTGTCCATGTGAAAGCTTTGACCCTTGGAGGCACAAAAGTACAAATCTTTTTGTGTAGGAAAATACCGATAGTATTATAATCTTTGGTTAGTGCCAAGAAAAAAGATCGATATAAGAACTTTCCGGAGACTCAAGGATTCAACTCCTCTTGTCACTAAACAAGTTTGGAAATAAAGACATCTTTCAAGCTATCAAGAATGGACACTAATAAATCCACCTCCCAGTCAAATAGATCTCCAGAAAAAGACTAGATTCCAAAAGGACATCAGAAATCATGGTATCTTTTTGCAAGGATATACCAAACAAGCTAGGGAAGGAGGATCAAAGACTTTGGTCTCCCCACCAAAGGTCCTTCCAAAATTTGATGAAAGAGACATTTTCCAAGACAAATCGGATCTGGGAAGTAAACAACATAAATAAGTAGATAATATTCCTCCATGTTAGAGACAAAGAGGGGATGGTGTGAGTGTTACAATCCCATTCATTTGAGCTCATCCCTTTCTTAGAATTGTGGAATGCCATAAGCATATGCAAATTTTCTATTTTAGAAACTGTAAATAGGGTGGGCTGTGGGAGCTCTCTCACTTCTCTTCTTTCTGTATGTTATTCTTTTGTTTCTTTTTGGGGGATGTCTTGTCCTTTTCTTATATAAAAACTTATAAAATAAATAAAAAATTCCATAGACCTAACAACCCTTAAGAATTTTTTAATTCCCCTAAAGAAGATTTTCAAGTTTTTTGAGAGAACTATAGTTTTTTTGTCTTTTTTGTGCCATTATATTGGATATTTAAACTATATATTTTTGGACTAAATTACCCTTCTTGCATTTATATATTTATTATCTAAATAGAAAATTCATTATCTTAAATGGTATTTATGGCCAGAAAGGACTTGGGTTGAAGTTATGAGAAATGACTTGAGGCCATGTGATTTAACGGAAAGACATGGTCATAGATAGAGTGGAGTGGTGGGGCAGGATTTGTGTAGCCGAACCCCATTTAGTTGGGAACTTGTGATGAGGCTGTGTTAAGTTGGATTGAGTTTCATATGGCTGTTTACCTGTAGGTGGGATCTGTGTAATATATATATATATATATAGAGAGAGAGAGAGAGAGAGAACAGATTCAGTGGGAAGGTGAAATACGAAAGGAAAATTCTGACATTGAATTGAGAATTGGCTCTGAACAACCCCCATGTTTTTATTGACAAAATAAATAACGTAATAAACTTTTCTACTGACAAAATAAAACCTTAAAAAGGTTTAAGGTCTTAGCATTTGATTAAACGTCATAACAAAATGGTTTTATGAGAATTGAAACTTTTGAAAAGAATAAGTGTTGCACAACCCTAACGTAATCAAACGGATTTTAATTGAAAAAAATATTACACAATAGAAACTTGATTAAACTAAATAATAAATTCTACTCCAATATACTATATGAATTATTTTGTGAATATGAATAAATTTTTTCATGTATAGTTTCAATTATAAAAACCTCAACTCAACAAAGCCTTGTGCTACTTGGGATTGGTTACACAAATCTTGTACTGTCATTCCACTCTAAGGTCATATCTTCGGTTAAATCATAAGTACTCAAGTCGTTCATCACTACTTTCACCCAAGTCTTTTTTGGCCTTCCCTTTTAACACCTTAAACTTGCACCATCTCACTTCTTAGTTCTCACTAGTGTGGTCATTGGTATTTGTTGCACATACCAAACCATCTTAATCAACTTTCCCTCATCTTATCAACTATTAGTGCTACCCCTTAAGTTTCTTCTAATGTATTCATTTCTAATTCTATTCTTTCTACTCTTGCCACTCATAAATCTCAACTTCCTCATCTCAGCTATTCTTTATGTATGTGTCATTTCTTGATTGTCCAACATTCTACTTTATAAAGCATGGCTGGTTTGGAGTCTTATGGATTCTCTCTTTAATTTAAACACCTCTCCTTTTCATCCAGCTTACTCTAATTCTATGGGCAACATTCTCTTCAACAAAAAGAAAAAAAGAAAGAAAGTAGTCTCTCCTGGGCATCTCTTGGTTCCAATTTTAACTACTCCCTTAATTTGACTCCTATTTGTACTAAAGTTGTCTCCATATATTTTGTTTTGGTAGAGCTTGCCTTGACTCATGTGATTCTAATTCATCCCTTTATGGCTTTGAGTTATAGCATTTGTGATGCAAGACCAAAAGGAAATAATCTTGTGCTTTAATACCAAATTGATGTAGGACCAAGGGAAGTCCATTCTATTATCTATTCTTCAAGAGTTCAGGTATTCAAAGAGAAAGGTTTATGAGATGAGGGTTAGGCTTGAAATGTTTGAAAAAGATTAGTGTTGATTGTATACCTTGTAACAAAGGATTTGTAGTAAAGTAATAGAAAAAACAAAGAAGAAAAATATAGAAAAGAAGAAGATACCAAGTATATTCACACTAATTATTGCTTAGGCAATCACTCCTAGTATCATGGAAGGAGGCATTCCATCACTATGAACTATTTGATGAAGTTCATGGAAGAAGATACCAACCTATTGTGATGGAATACCTCCTTTCATGGTTGGTGGTGAAATGATGAAGTTCAAACCACCATTCTGTAATGCATGTTCTTAATATCTATTTGAGCCCCCTTTCCTTTTCCAAAACCTACTAGATGATCTCCCTAGGTACCTTATCATATGTTGTTGTAGTTGTTGTATGTATATACGACACATAGCTTACCTAGAGATCAAAAGAAGAAGAAGAAGATGATGATGAAGAAGAAGAAGAAGAATTTGGAAAAGTTTCGTATCTTTGTATCTTCCACACCATACAACTATGTATTATATATATTTGTATATGAAGGACAAAACTACCCTAAATCCCCCAAGCGTATATACCTTTGTGTATATACCCTTTATTACAATAATAGCCACATTACTAACACTCCCTCTCAAGCTGGCATTTATACATCATGCATGCCAAGCTTGGATACAATAGATTGCAGTTGAGGTGAGGATAATCCCTTAGTAAAAACATCAGCAAGCTGGTCTCCTGCTCGTACATAAGGAGTGCATAAAAGTCCGGACTGAATCTTTTCCTTAATTAAGTGATGATCAACCTCAATATGTTTGATACGATCATGTTGCACCGGATCATGAGCAATGCTAATGGTTGCCTTGTTGTAACAGTATAGCCTCATAGGTACCCGGATGTGGAAGCCTAAGTCTAAGAGCATACCTCGTATCCATAACAACTCACAAATACCATTAGCCATTGAGCGAAACTTTGCTTCAGCCCTAGAACGAGCAACCATTGGTTGTTTCTTGTTTCTTTATGTTACCAAATTCCCACCAATAAACATGCAATACCCGGAAGTTGACCTTTTATCCGTTGCTGATTCTGCCCAGTCTGCATCAGTATACCCCTCTACTCGTAGTGTATCATCAGTATAGGCCTCAACTCGGATCACATCACTTTTCTTATAAAGTAGGCCCATGTTCGAATTTCTCTTCAGATATCGGAGAATCCTATAAGCTGCCTCCAAATGAACTATTGTGAGTGCATGCATAAATTGGCTCACAAATCCTACTACATATGATATGTTAGGTTTGGTAAGGGACAAATAAATCAGCTTTCCCATTAACCGTTGGTATCTTCCAACATCAATTAGTCTTTCACCTTCTCGTAACTTACAATTTGGATCAACTAGAGTATCACATGGTCTACAACCCAACATTCCAACTTCATCAAATATATCTAATACATACTTCCTCTGTGAGAGAAAATTTCATTTCTTTAAGCAAAGTACTTCAATCCCAAAAAGGTAGTGTAATGGGCCCAAATCTTTAATCTCAAACTATTGACTGAGATACTTCTTCAACTGTTCCACCTCACCCATATCATCACCTGTCACAACAATATCATCAACACACTATTAGAGCAGTTAACCCACTTCCCTGACATTTGATAAAGTGTGTATGGTCTACTTGACTTTGCGAGTATCCTCTTTTTCTCTTGGTCCGAGACATCTGAATTCTTACAATCATTCCACATTACTACCAATTGTTTGTTTGTTTGTTTTTTTTTTTTTGTTTTTTGTTTTTTGTTTTTTGTTTTTTAAGTCAATTACACTATATGAAGATCTTTCTTTTTTTCTCTATACTTTCCATCAATTGCCTTGATAAGAAAATAGCTTTGTTCGTTCATTTCCTTGTCATAAATCTAAACTGATTCTTTGATACTCTAGTTGCATGTAAGTTTTGTGCTCAATCACTCTCGACCAAACTTTCACTGTATGGTTCATAAGCTTGATCCCACAATAATTGGTGCAACTCTGAATTTCCTTTCTTTTTCTTGTAAATAGGCACCAGATGCCTTTTTCCAATTCAATTTGGCATTTTCTTAGTTCTAACATTATTGTCGATCAACTTAGATAACCAAGATAAGCCATTGTGATGCAGCATCATGTAGGCTAGTGGGTGTGTGCACAAGGAGCTAGGAACAAAATTAGTAATGTAATGATACAAGATAAACAAGATTCCTACTTGCACATCCACACACTAATTCAAGCGATTCTTTGAATTAAATTCATCTTGCATGTTAAGAGCTAGAACAAATAAACAATAAACAAGATCATTCTAAACAATATGAAAAGGATGCTTATTGATTTAAAGATCAATATCAATTTAGGTTGCTGTCCCACAGGGTTTTATGTGGTAAAACAGTGAATGTAATGGATCCTAATCAAATAATAACATGAAAGGAATTAACAAAAGGTATCCTGTAAGTGCAAGGGATGTTTGGGCTGACTGTATGCAAGATTAGGGTGCTGTGGTAAAGCTAAACTAGGGGAGAATAGGTTCAGCATATTATGTCGTTAGCAGCAGAGAGAGAGTAAACCAACCAGACAATTCAACTTGGGGAGGAGTTGATTGGGAATAGGAGCTAAGGAAGTAGGGTTGAACCTGATCATAGCTGCTCCTGGGATGTTATTGTATTGATCTAACAACTCCATTCCATTGCAAGGCTAACTGTAGTTTGAGGTTCTGATAAGAATTAGCAAATCTGGCTTGAGCTTGTGGATGCCGCCACCACCATAAAGCTCAGGCTATGTAGTTGATTAGCCACCAAGTTAGGGGATAAGTTCTGCACCCATAGTGTCGCCCCTGTGTCTGGAATACTCTATAAAGAAATCTCGATCAAAATCCTAAATAAGAGGAAGCTGTAGCTAATGTCTTGAGATCAGCTTGATACTCCCTGGTCACGCCTCTACAGATTTGGAATGATAATATCTACCAATAGATCGAGTGGTTGGACTTGAAATCAACTCCCTGGGTGTCACCCAAGGGTTAGTATACCCCTGCTAAAACCTCTCAACCTGATCCCTAGTATCTAGGGATTGGGATCAAATCTCCCATATTGACCTCAATGCTCTGTTTTAACGTCTCAGGTTTTTGAAAGTGAAACATATCCAAATCGAACAAGTGTTTGGACTTCGGATCAACTCCCTGGGTATCATCCAAGGGTGGTAATGATCCCGGAAGAAGCTCTCGATCCAACTCCTAAAGATTAGGAGATAGTATCACGTCTTCCAAATCAGCTTAACTGCCCCTGTTTTGACGCCTCTTCTGAGTAATATGGCTTGTCTTCGATCAGGCTGAACCTTATGAGACGGCCCATCACCTCGAGTATCGTTTACGGGTCCCTAACAAGCAGGAGAAACATCAGAACCCCCAATCCCTTTATCCAAGGAACCCTACTCAATCCTGTGTGAACCCTTTGTGCCTGTATTCACACCTGAAGCTGTCCAGCTTGGATAAGACTTCAAATAAACCCTTAAAACAACCCCAAAATACTAGCAGCAGACCTCAAAACTGATCATGAGACTCTAATATAATACTTAAATGCTTGTCTGGATTGAAAACTTTGAATATGATGGAGTTATAAAGACTTTTCAGAGTATTGGTGAGTTCAGTCCACAAACAAAAGTAATAAATAAAAGAGAAGAAGAAGAAGATAAATGACCTTTATCCAAGGGGAGGGAGTGACCTCCACCACAACTGTTAAACTAGGGTTAACCCCAGACCCATTCCAAGGTTTTGTTGTTCTTTAGTTGCAGTACGCAAGAGGAAGAAGAAGACCATATCATGAAGCCTGTTTTTATTTAAATATTGTATCATAAAAGACCCCAAGTCGTGTGGGGTGTTTTATAGCCCCCATGGCTAGGGTTATTACAACCTAATTAATGCAAAGACTAAAATACCCCTATCTAAAACAAGAGACACAAGAAACCCCCAAATAAATATATAAGACTAAGTTACCCTCAAAATTATGTGCCCCTCTATACATGAGACACAATCAACATAAATAAAATAAAAATGTAAATAAAATGTTGTGTGCATGGACCAATGATCATCTCGGTCATGATGTCTGCATCACCCATCCTATTATTTGTCCCTGTTTGTTGTGTCATCATCAGTCTGCAAGGCCATAGAGTAGATTCAACGTGACTTCCCCTGGAAAAGGGACAAAGAACATGGTGGGCTTCATTTGGTGGCTTGGGATAAAGTGTGCAGGATTAAGGAGGAGGAAGGCGCGGGGATTCAGAACTTGCAGCTTATGAACCAGGCACTGTTGTGCAAGTGCCTCTGGAGGTTCAGAGAGAATGATGATAGTCTCTAGAGGCGTGTGGTGGTCGCTAGACATGGGGCACTGGATGCATGGACCCCGTCTATTTCGAGGGATCATTTTGGTTGTGGCCCTTGAAGGGGCACTTTGAAGAATCTCCCTATGTTCCTCCGTGGCTTGGTCTACGAAGTTGGAGATGGCAGCCGAGTCAAGTTCTGGGAGGATGTGTGGTGTGGTGAGAGGCCTTTTAGGGCGGATTTTCCTGAGATTTACACCATGGCCATGGACCCTAGTTCGGTTGTGGCTTTGAATATGTCAATTCTTAGGGCGGCTGTAGTGTGGTAGCCCAGGCTCAGGTGGACAACTTTCAATTGGGAGATCCCGAGGCTAGTCGAGTTTCTGAATCGCCTTTAGAGTGCTCGGGTTAACATTGGTGGGGTGGATCGGCGGGTATGGAGGGAGGGTTCAGGGGGATCTTTTTCGGTTAGGGCCTGTTATGAGCATGTGGCAAATGTTGGGGATGTGCCAAGGGCATGGAAGGCCATTTGGTTCAATGTTGTCCCTTTAAAGGTCCAATTTTTTATGTGGACTACTACTCTGGAGAAAATTTCTACTATGGATAAGCTGTAGCATAAAGGCTTCATCCTACCTAGCGTTTGTCCTGTGTTACTAGGCAGTTGAGTTTGCTTCTCACCTATTGATCCACTGGCCATTCTCATGGAACATATAGAGTGGCATCGCGAGAGACTTTGGTGTGGCCTTCGTCGTCCCCTCTTCCTTGTCACGGCTACTTGACGCTTGGAGTATTCCAGCGTTTACTCCTATCGGGAGAAGGGTCTGGAGGTTGGCCCCTGCTGTAGTTTGATGGGCCATTTGGTGGGAGAGGAACAATTGGGCCTTTAGATCTTATTCAGAGCCGTCTTATCAGGTGTATAGGAGAGCCAAAGACCTAATTCTGTTCTGGGTGAGGCGATGCAAAAGTTATGATGGAATTTCAAACAGGGCTCTTTTGAGGGATTGGGCTAGTACTATTGGATGTACCTGAGGCGGTTTTCTGGGGTTTTGTTTTTGTTTTTAGCCCTCTAATTTGGGCCTAGCCCTTGCTGGTGTTTTCTTTTTTATTGCTGGGGATCTCTCATCCCTGGTGTTGTCTTTTTTCTTTCCTCTTCTTTTGAAATAAAGTATTATTTTCTCATAAAAAAATATCTTTCTTCACCATGGCCCAACATTTTCTATAGAAAGCCAAGGACAAGCCATTGGGTCTTGGTCCTTAATCCAATTCTAGAACTAAAGTTGCTTTTTTAATTTCTTCCTCCTCCGAAGGACTCTCAAGCCAATCCCTTTGCTCCTTTGATAAACACTTAAGGGGTACTCTGTCTAAGGTGGGTCTAAATTTTCACAGATCTGAATAAAAACTTTGGTGGAACTCCACCACATGAAAAGCTAAATGAGTTCCAAGTCTTATACTACCACCTCCCCATCCTCAGCCTGGATATATGGTTAAGGCTTCTTCTACAACTCACCACATGATGACACAACCTTGTGTTGTTGACCGCCTTCTTCAACCATGTTTTTTTGTGAGATAAATAAGAATTTATTATGTATATATATAAACAAGCACAGGACACAAGCATTCACCTGGGCAGTGAACCCAAAACTCACACCACAACACAACAGAGAACCTCCAAATCACCCTAGAGCAACCCCCTAAATGTCTAGACCACCAACCAGAAATGAGGTCTCTAAATCACTATGGAAAAACCCGTTGAACTTTAGATTTCTGCTATCACCTCATTTCATCCGTCTACACTACCCTTTTGTATTTTTCTTTCTTCCTTTGACCCCGCTATGGCTTCGTCCTTTTGATAAAACCCCCTCCTTTATTTTGTCCCACCCAGCTATAAATTCTATACCAGCTTTCTTTTTTCAACTCAATCTTGCCAAAGACAACTTGGTCAGCCTGCTATAGTTTAAGCTTGCTTTGATAAATTTCTGCTTTAGATGAAAGTCTTTACCTGAGTCTTCCTTCATCTTGACAAGACCTCCACCATCCTCCCCCTATTTCCACAAACCCAGTTTGGGGAAACAATATATTCTCAAATTTGAAGGCCCCTAGACCTCAGAGTAATTTCCTCTTTGTCAAGAGAGTAGGTAGGTAATTGGAAGTAAGTCTAGGTAAGGCCTCTAGGCGCATTAGTTGAATGTCATCTTCCCACAGAGACTTGATCCAACCTGCTGATACTAGGAAGTTCTTAAAAGTTGGATCAAGTAAACTTGGCACAATGGTTGTTTTTCTCAATAAAAACAGAGAACTTCTGCATTCCCTTAAGATTCTACCACCCCCATGCCTTTCATTTGAGAATCTCATCTTGTTAAAAATTGCCAGCACAGCACCAAGGGCACACCCAACCAAATATAACTATCTCCAAACTCCCGCAAGAAATTAGAAAAAAAGCAGCTTCTGTAGGTCCATTAACCCCAGTTAAATACCAATCCTCATCATCTCCTTTATCTCAACATTGTAAAGACACTAAGAAGGTCCTAACGCTGAGGCCAACACTCTGATATGGGCCTATCCTAATTATTAATAGTACCTTCAGATGCACCCACTAATGGAAGAGACAACCAATCTCCCTTATTAAAGTCCTATCAATCATCTGAAGTTTCATTTCCTGTGGTATGACCTTGTCTACCCCTCTCCTTTCCATAACAGCTAATCTTTTTCCACTACTTCCTAAAGCTTTGACATTCCAAGAAATACAGAAATCATCGTTTTAAACTATTGTATTGATCCCCTTATCATCTTGATCAAATTCTGGTCTAGTTACATAAATCTTTTCTCACAATTCATTCTGTACATGAGATTCATACTTATCTTGATTCCTTTCTGAGTTCCTTATGGTTAAATCCCCTCTCCTGAAATTACACCCTGCACCCCTCAACTCTGGGGCCATAAAAAGAGCTTAGGCTTCTTGTTTAGTTTTTATTTTTTATTTTTATAAAGTAAAGATTTATCAAAAAAAGAAAAAAAGGACAAGGAGGGACAAGAATCCCCCCCACAACCCAACAGAACAACAAAGGGACTAACCACCTTTCACAATGTTAGCCCAATTACACTTGATATCGGACAGGAACCAACCCTCAAACACTTTACAACAACTAGCCCACAAAAAACATCTCTCTTTAGATTTTCCAAGGAATCTGCGTACTTCATTGATTCACTGTAATACTCACTGAGAAACCTCCAATAGAGCTTCTATCTCTATGGCTCTACTACGTACTGCACCAGAGCTGCAGAATCTTCCCTTTCCCCAATGGATGGTGTATATGCCTCCACCGGACTCAATACCAAGACATAGTAGTTACAGTCAACTGAATCATCTTTTCACCTACCTTTGCTGTCTCCACCACTGAGATTGCCCAGAATAATTGGAGTTCCTCACTGCTGTCGTAAACTCTTCCCCTTTATCATTTCCATTGGATTTACTCTCCTCCACCTCAAGGATTCTCTGCCTTGGCTCCTCCTGAAGATTCACTTCCTGTTGGAACTCCACTGTCTGAACAGCCATAGTGCCTCCTTAACCCGATTGAAATCTTCCTGAAAATTATGCAGCTTCCGAATTCCGCGTCTGCTCTTCTAAGAGGTGCTATTTCTAACACCTCTGTTCTTCCAACTCGTTGCCTGAGAAAGGAGGGATGACGGCTTCAATGATCCCCCCTTTCTCATAATGACCCTGAAGGGTCTTCTTTTGTACCCTAAGAATTGTCCATCAGTCGGTATTCAATTATTTTTATTTTAAATTTTTGATGGATAACTGAAATTTTATTAATAAAAAAGCAAAGAGAAGAGATACAAGGGGAGAGAGAGAGAGAGAGAGAGAGAGAGAGAGAGAGAGAGAGAGAGAGAGAGAGAGAGAGACG
>JAOXJP010038471.1:0-30833 GCA_025762735.1 Platanus orientalis
TGAATACTTGATCTCCTAGACTCACACACCAACTTCTAACAAGGTTTTCCTATTTTTGCTCAAGATGAGATTTTCCTCAATGAGTGAAGATCTTAGAAACAAGAGTGCTCAAAGATTGTTCTTTTTTTTCAATAAAGTGTGTAGAAGTTATCTTAAAGTATCCCAACAATTGGGGCTTTATAGCCAAAAGATAGGAATCAAAAGTGGGAGAAACACGGGTAACAGCTCTTTTTAAGGCCGTTGCCAGCTACCCCGGGTGCCCCCTATGACTCGGGGGTGCCCCTTAAACCTTGCAGGCACCCCAAGCCAAAAAACTAGAGAACATGTTTTCTAGAATGTCTCAGGCATGGCTCCCCAGAGACCACTTGAGTGCCCCAGGTATGCCCTCTAGGGTGCCCCAGAGTACTCACGGGCACCCCAAATTCCCTTGTTTTCTGTTTTTTGGTCTTTTTGGGATCTCTTTGGTCTTTTCATGGGAGAAATACCTTGGGGCCTTGAAACCTAGGGTCATGGGCTACCAAATGGATGTGGGGCCTTGGGCTTCATGGTTTCAGGATACCAAGGCCATGAGAACTTGGGAATTGGGCCACCAACCTACACAAACCTTCCTTGAGATGATAAACTTCACTCTTGTGTTCACTTGTAAATGAGCTCAACAAACACTCTTGGACTTTAAGCATTATTACAATTTAGAGCAAATGTCTATACATCAATACTAGGAATGAAATTGACAAAACATAAAGAGCTAACAATGTCCCCCTTTGACAATTTCATGACAAAACCCCACATCTTAATCATCCTCTTGATGTATGAAGCAATAGCATTAGCTCCCCCTATCTTGAAGAGCCATTTCCTATATCAAGACTTGTAAACAAACAAGTGAAGATGTGTAGTATGAGGGCAAGGTAAGTATGAGATACAAAAATACTCGCAATGATAAACAATGTAAACAATGATAGCAAGTATGAGCATTAAGCTCCCCCTATGTGATAGCCCCTCACCTCACCACATACTACTATCTCTCCCCCTTTCTAGCATGAAGATGGCAAAGAATAATAGATATGATACAAGCATCATAATAGAGAGAGGATAGAACAAAGATTCATAATAAAAACATTGAATTCATTCAAATAAAGCAGTTCAGTACATCAATGCAGACCACACAACAGAACATGAATTGAGGCCCAAAAAAATCTACTAAAAACATAAAGAGTGAAATGTCTCTAAAGTTATCCAAAAGGAGGGGGGATGAATAGGATATCAAATTTATTCTTCCATTTCTTACCAATGTTGGTATTGATTTTAATCTTGTGTGTATGCAGCAAGGTGCTTACTCAAGCATTTAAATAAACACTTAGAAAGCAATAAGATATATGAGCACAAAAAAGAGAGACAAGCAATCACATACTCAATCCACAACACAAGATTTATAGTGTTTCATCACTAAGGCCTACATCCACACTTCTAAATCTCACTATGATCTTAGCTATATTTCATTTAGATTGTCACATACAACCTAGGTCAACATACAAAACCTAACTACTTGCTCACAAGTTGGTGTCTCCGACGAGTGTACACTACTTCTGGTGTCTCTGGAAGAGGTAGTAAAGCTTCTAGTGTCCCGATAGAAGCAAAACAATAGATGATGAATGAATATAAAAATGAATGCAAAATGAATAGCAAGTATTATCACTAAGTTGGTTGATGTTGTTGTTCTTACCACATGTGGGTGTACTCCTTATTGAGTTGGTTTGCCTTATACACCACACACACTTCTTCTTCAAGTTATTGCTCTAAAGCTTTTTAGGCTAGACTTTCACAAAAGGGTTTCCTCAAGGGATAACCCAAATCACACCTCTCAAGTAAATGCTAGCTAAGTTGAGCTTAGAGGGAACGAAGAGAAATTATTTTAAGGAACTTTTAATCTTGGAGAGCAAGCAATAGAATAATAGGGTTTCTCATCCTTGAAGGCTCTTTTTAGTAAAGCAAATAACACTCTCTTGAATGCTTGAAGATTGTCTTTCCCTAATGGGAAATATTTCATTTTATATAGGTCGGAAAAGGCTCATAATCCTTGGATTGAAATCTTTTCAAACGGGCAAGAGAAATTGACCATTAATTCAAAATAGAGTTTTGGCGGACTCCTAAAATCCTCAGACATGATCGATCATGAGGTCATTTTTTCATGACCTCCAAAATATACTCGGGGGTATCGAGTGGTGTGGGCCCACTTTTAAGTCATAACCAAGCCATGATCAATCATGTACTTTGTGATTGATCATAAGGCTTTTAAGACCCATGTTGTGATCGATCATGAAGAAGAGGTCTAGTCCTCGGGAGGCCAAAATCTCTAATTGTGATCAATCATGGGCTTTGTGATCGATCACAAACAATGAATTCTCCATACTTCACTTTTATGATCGATCACAAACAATGAATTCTGCATATTCACTGTTGTGAACATCTTGGAGGGTCTATATCCACTTGGGGTCTTTTTAGGGTATTCAACCATGTGTGGGGACATGCCTTGGGTCATACTACATGAACCCTATGAAGCTACATGCATGCCTTTACCTTCATGAAAGTTGGAGCCCAGCTTGAGTCTTGGTCTTCAAGGCTTGACTATTAGAGCTTCTTCCACACCTTTGCTCATGAATTTGACAAATGATTCCCTTACATCAACAATCTCCTCCTTTATTAATTCCATGAAAAAAACCATATTCTTGGCCATTGCCATTTGATACACTTGGTCATTCTCCCAAAATACATCATTAGGTTAAATGTCTTATCCCTTCATACAACAGAAGGGCATATTACTGAATCCCCCGAAATACATGCCAATCACCTCTAATACAAGATACATATAAAAAATTAAATTACATTCAAAACTTGGGTATCTTGACCTGCTCATCAACACCTGCACATAATCAACACACATACCTTTCTCAACCCATATGTGAAAGCATATATTCTCAAAACATGTAAAAGTGTACATATGAGCAAACGTGTAAGCTAATGCAAATAAATGTGTTCATTTTGGATTGAAGATTGACAACAAGTAATAGTTTTTACTTAAAGATTGGCAATGTTAGTATTTTCTCCAAATTTGTATGTTTCCCCATCATGCATACAAGTTCTTGAGTGTATACTTTTGTACAAGTAACACTCTCTATACTTTTTCCCCCATAAGTATAGAACCCTACATGCTCTCCCTCATGGAAAGCCATACTCCCCTAGACTATATTCAATACTCTATATCCTTCATATGGCCAATGCCAATTTTTCTCCCCCTTTTTGCCATGTAATTGGCAAAGTCTAGCAAAAATCAGACCATACAAAGTATATCAACTGAACAATAAAGCTAGACAAGAACAAAAAGTCATTTCATTTAGGATAGTCATGTAAGTACATCATACATTTATAAGTTTGAGTTCAAATGGCCAACGGCCAATACATATAGATAACAAAAAAAACTATCTGAGTAGAAAAAAATGACCATTATGGCATGAAACAAGCACCACAAAATAGGAAAAGGGATGTTAATCATCTCCCTTGTATACTCAAAGCCCTCAATCTCAACTCTCTCAATATATTCCTCATCATCTTGATCACCCACCTTGTGATCACCAACGAACTCACTACCTTCATCCTCATCGATCGCATCAGTGAACTCCTCATTAGGATAATCAGTCGTGCTGTCATTGGCCGATTCAAGAACCAACGGGTTCTTAAGGACATTAGTGTCTCTTTGGTAGAGGCTAACATATCTTTGGCCCGGTTCAACTTGACCCCTTTCTTTTTTCAGGTCAGTGACATCCTCCACGAGTTTCATTGTACTCAAACTCCCAATGGTGAAGGGAGGATTGGGATGCTTCAATGGGGATGGAATACGAAAGGGCACCTTGTGTGTCACAAGGATCTTGGTGATGAGGACAAGAAAAGGGATGCTTGGCTATGGTAGTCTTGAGAATCACATAACAAATGATTGTGGTGAGATCAATCTTGGGCTCCTCAAGTATATTGTCGATGAGATAGGCCATCTGGAGAGTAAGATTGTTTCGATGGGTAATCGGAATGAAGTTGTAGGAGAACACTCACCCAAGCAACTTCACTTTGGGCTTACAGAACTTGTAGTGGAGCTTTGTGCCCCAATTGATGTACTGTGTTCATAGATGATTAATCAAATTGCCTTTCTCTCCCAGGGTGAACTTCGTGTGAAACTCTATCCCATCTGCTTCTCGTGGAATCTGGAGATGCTTGGCCACATAATAGGGATTGGCAGAAATTGGACATTTGTACATGGTGGAGTAAAAAGAGTTATCCTGGTTATTCTCCTTAAACATGTTGGAGTAGAAAATTCATACATCTTCATCTTGGATGGGTCCCTGAAGATCAAAATAGGGAAGCCACCCACGATCCCTCATCTACTCATACATCACATGGTGTGAAGCACCTCAAAGTCCATGTTCCACTCTATGATAAACTGGTGCTTTGAGAAGATCTTCTCGAAGGATTTGAGAGCGTTCATGCCCTAGAAGAGAGATACCACTTTTTTAATGACCTTTGGATCTCTTTCTCCATTGAGAACCTTCCTCCATGGGTCTTTTGCCTCTGTCTGCAGCAAGAGGAGGAGTTACCTAGGATGCACCACCTTTTGAGGACTTGGAAGCTCGTGTAGCAAGCTTCTAAACCATCTTGAGTTTGATGAGAAGAATATGGGTAATGATTCAAATTTTTAGGAAAATGGAGAAGAAATCCAAGTGTCTGGGAGAGAGGGAGAGATGTGGGGCACTCAAACGACCAAGAGGAGCGTAATTGCTTTGTTTCCCAAGTGAATGAACCTGGAAAAAATGTGGTTTGGGGGTTTTAACGAGTGTTTAAAAACACATGCATTTTTTTTATGAAACTGCCATCATGATTGATCACGAGGTTTGTGATCAATCATGCCTCATGATTGACCACACCTGTTATTGCTCATAAATTACAATAATATGTGTCCAAGAAGTGAGGCCACTCCTGGTCTATGTGCTTAGTCATATCCAATGGACCCTAAGCACTCTGGTATGAGTCTCAGGGACTCATTCCGTGGCACACAACCCTACATCAATCCTCAGATATTCAAACCTCCTTGAATCAAGAGGCTTTATCAAAATATCTTCCAACTGATCTTCTATATTCACATGATCTAAGGACACCACTTTCTCTTCCACCAATTCCTTAATGAAGTAATGCATAATATCTATGTGTTTGGTCCTAGAGTGCTAAATTGGGTTCTTAGAGATGTCAATCATACTCTTGTTGTCAACAAATAAGCTCATGGTTCCTTGTGACAACTCATAGTCATTGAGCATTTGTTTCATCCAGAGAAGTTGAGTGCGTCCACTGTCAGCTACAATATACTCAACTTTGGCAGTTGACAGAGAGATAGAGTTTTATCCCTTGCTATGCCAAGAAATAAGACTATTGCCAACATAAAAACAACCTCTACTCGTGCTCTTGTGATCCTCCACATCACCTTCCCAATCTGTATTTGAGTACCCTACAATCTGAGATGAAGTGTTAAATGGGTACCACAATCCAAACTCTGTAGTCCTATGGACATACTAGATAATCCTCTTAGTTGCCTTAAGATGTGATTCTTTAGGAGTAGCTTGGTATCTAGCACACGCACCTACGCTGAACGTAATGTCTAGTCTACTCGTAGTCAAGTAGAGCAAGCTCCCAATGATGCTCCTATAGTAGGTGGAATAGACCTTGGCTCCCTTAAGGTCTTTAGTGATCTTGTCACTTATGCTGATGGTGGTGCTAGCTGGATTGGATTCTTGCAATTCAAACTTGGAGACTAGGTCTTTTGCAAACTTGGTTTGGCTTAAAAAGATGCTATCATTTGTTTTCTTCATTTGAAGACCTAGGAAGAACCTCAATTCTCCTTCCATACTCATTTCAAATCCTGATTTCATTGTTTGGGCAAAACCATGAGACATCTCCTCACTGGTAGACCCAAAAATGATGTTGTCTACATGTATTTGAGCAATGAGTATATGACCATTTTTCTTCTTGACAAAGAGTGTTTTGTCAATACTTCCTCTATCAAAATGGTGATCAAGAAGAAACCTTGTGAGTTTTTTTTACCAAGCTTTTGGAGCATGTTTGAGACCATACAAAGCCTTCTTGAGTTGGTATACATAATTAGGAAAATGAGGGTCCACAAATCCCTTAGGTTGCTCAACGTATACTTCCTCTTGGAGAATTTCATTCAGGAATGCACTCTTAATGTCCATTTGATATAGTTTGAATTTTAAATAACATGCTATGGATAAGAGGATCCTAATGGACTCCAACCTTGCAACAGGGGAAAATGCCTCATTAAAATCAATGCCTTCCATCTGGGCATACCCCTTTGCAACTAGCCTAGCCTTGTTCTTAGTCACTGTACCATATTCATCATGTTTGTTCTTAAAGATCCATTTGGTACCAATGACATTCTTATCAGTAGGCCTTTCTATGAGAAACCATATATCATTCCTTTAAACTTTATTTAGTTTCTCTTGCATGGCTAGGATCCAATCCAGATCATTTAAAGCCTCTTTAACTAGCTTAGGCTCTATTTTGGAAGTGAAACATAGGTGACTAAGGATGTTTTCCATTTTTCTCCTTGTCTTCACTCCAATGTTAGGTTCACCAATGACGTCTCATGATAATCCTTTAGTGAGCCTTTTGTCCTTGGGTTGAAATTGAATTTCTTCAACTTCTTCCTCTAAACTTGATTGAGAAGAGTGCTCTTCTTGCTCTCTATAGGATTTCTAAATCTCCACTTGAGATGCACTCTCATTCTCATGATCGAACAACACTACTGGCAAGTTTCCTTGCTCATATGTTGCTTCAAAATCACCTATTATCACATTGATTGACTCCTCCACTGAGCGAGTCCTAATGTTGTAGACATGGTAAGCTCTACTAGTTGTGGAGTATCCTAACAGCATGGCCTCATCGTTCTTCTCATCAAACTTGCCTAGATGTTCTCTATCTGAAAGAACATAATAAGTGCTGCCAAATATTTTAAAGTATTTGACCATTGGCTTCTTACCACTCCATAATTCATATGGGGTTTTGGATGTACCCAATCTAAGGTAGATTTGGTTAGAGACATAACATGCCGTGCTAATTACCTCAGTCATAAACCTCTTGGTTATGTTTTTACTTGAAAGCATTATTGTTGCCATGTTTAAAAGAGTCATATTCTTCCTTTCAGCCACCCCCATTTTGTCTGAGAGTTTTAGGGGCTGAAAACTCATGTTTCACTCCAAACTCTTTATACAAACTTGAGAAATTGTGATTCTTAAATTATCTTCCTTGGTCACTTCAGATTCTCTTGATAGTTAGATTTTTCTCAACTTGAATTCATTTGCAAAATGTTTAGGAATTCACTGAAGGCTTCATATTTCTCCCTTAGGAATGATACCCAAGTATACCGAGAGAAGTCATCAACCTCAACCATGAAATATTTCTTCCCTCCTAGACTCTCGATTCTAGTTGGACCTGCTAGGTCCATGTGAAGAAGTTTTAGGGGTGTAGTAGTCCCAATAGATGTAACTTTCTTGTGTGAGACTCTAGTTTGCTTCCTCATTTGGCAGCCCTTGCATATTGGGTTGTCAACCTTGTTTAGTTTGGGAAGGTCCTTAACTATCCCCTTTTTTTTTAAGTCTTGCAAGGTCCCTACAGTTGAGATGCCCTAATCTTTGATGCCAAGGGTTAGTCTCATCCCTTTGGATCAAAAGACAAGTGTCCTCTTGTTAGGAATTTGGGTCAATGACAAAGCAATTGTCACTTGTCCTTACTCCTTTAGCTAGGATGTTGTATTCTTTATGATCATTGATCATACAACTATCTTTGTTGAATTTTACTTTATAGCTTTTGTCGTATATTTGACTACTACTAATCAAATTATGCTTAAGGCCTTGCACATAAAGAGCCTTAATGAGTAATGGAGTGTTGGGGGCTACAACTGTTCCTACCTCAAGGATTTTGGCAGTGTTTCTATCACCAAAAGTGACATATCCACCTTCAGCTTCCTCAAGTTTGGTGAAAATATCTCTCTCACCAGACATGTTCCTAGAGCACCCACTATCAAGGTACCACCTTGATGAGCTTCCGGCTCTTAGTGCAGTGTTGACCAAACACTTTGGGTCATCCTTCCTTACCCAAACTCTCTTAACCTTAAAAGGTTGAGAGACTTGCCATTTGGCATTTTGTTGGGCTAGATCCTTCTTTCTTTGAAGGTTTCTATTTTTAATGTTTTAAAAATAGTTTCTCTTCTTGACATTCTTCCCATTTGGTGTTTTCTTTGCTTGCATTCTTTGGGAGTTAATGTCATTTGCCATTTTCTTGTAATCCACCTTAGTATGCCCTCCTAAGCCATAATAGTAGCAATATAATGTGCGCCTTCTTGGTGCATGGGATTATGTTATATTCCTTCTAGATTGTTTACTGTAGAAGGATTTAGGAATTTTTGTAAGATTCCTATTTTGACTAGGTTGCACTCTAGTCTTCTTAAAAGTGAAGGCATTCCCTTGAACTCTTCTATAAGTGGAAGCCTTATATGCATGAAATTTATTCCATGCCTCCTTGACATAAGAATAAGTTTTGCTCATCCTTTGAGCTCCTCTAGAAGAAGGTGCTTAGTTGGCTTGAGGTTTACTCTCAATCACTTGTGCATATGATCTAGATTGGGGTTGCATGGATCTCTCCTAATTTCTACCTTGTCTCATAAGTGCTTTACCCTTAAGAGAGATAGATGTCTTCTTCTTAACCTCTTTTGACCTTTTGAAGGGTATTTGTGGGTCCACCTTTTCTTTTCCCCTATAGGAAGGTTGTGGAGGTGGTTGAGTAGATCCATTAGCTTTGAAAAAACCATTCTTGGGATTTTGAGTTGAGGATGAGGCAATGGCCTCGGAATAACCAAGCCCAGTCATATCCCCATGCTCTTTGCCTGGGTGAGAGTGTGTGGTGGAGGTGAGGAGGTGGGTAAGGGTACATGGGTGAGGGTAGTGGGCCTTAGGGTCTTAGCCCCTTATTTGGAATATTCCAAATGAAGGGCTTAGATCTTAAGTACTTTAAGAATTTTTTTAGGGAAAAATGGGCTTTTTAAAATAGTAATGATTATTTTTCTTTGAAAATATCAACAGCTTTTTCAGGTTTGGTTCATTTACTATCTGGGTGTGCTTTCTGGGTTATGTAGCTCCAAATGTTTTGAGATTTATGAGTTTTTTTCATCTCCTGGATGTTCTGGTCGCAACGCAACTGTCGGAATTGGATTCGAGGAGGGGTGGATAGGTTAAAACTGACTTCAAATGGCCTATGAATGACTCGTACTTGTGTAGAAAAGGAAAAATGGTAAAATTAACTTTTGAAATATTGATATGAAAGATGACTTTCAAAATTTGTAAGACACAGGCTCTGATTGTTCGCGAATCCGATAACTTAGTTAGAATCTATATCCCAAACCTTGATTTGTCCCAAACTAAAGCAGTGGAAGTGAGATGGATTTTTCCTGGATTTTAGGTGGAAACATTGGGGATCATGACATTTTTATGTCTTAGAACTATGAGTTCATAGGACCTAATAGGCTGACAATCCGATTCCCAGTGAATTTTTGGGAGGCTTCCGAAGAAAGGTTACTTGGCCAAAAAATGTAGCTTAGATTTGTGAAGAACTGGGCCATTGGATTGTGCTTGGTCTATTGATGGACTTGTCTATCAAGGTGTTTATTGAAGATCTCAAAAAATCTGAGAAAATGGGTTTGACCTTGAGGGATTTGGATTCTCAGAGAGTTCTCGGAGGTTCATCAAGTGCCCAATGCTATAAAAGTGGTTCTACTATGATTTGAGAGAGAATGGGATGATTAGGGCATACTAGGTTTCTTGGAAGTCCTGATGTAGGTTTTCCTAGAAAATCTTGGGCTTGCCAAGATGGGATGACTAATTAGTTGAGTTTCTAATTTGTGACGAACTTTCAGAGGTTTACCAAAGGTCTGTCACTTGTTGCAAAATGATTAGGCTTGTTCTGGGGAGACTGGAGAAATTGGTGTACATGGTCTTGGCAATACTTGAGTTTGATGGATAGCCTTAAAGTCGTAGAAAAAATTGAGAATTATCCTTTAATTAATCCGAATTTGGCTATCTAGAGGTCTTTTCGGGACCTATAGAAGGTTAAAATATGGCCAAAATTATCATTTGAGGGTCTGGAGAAATATTAAGGCTTTGGGATTTTTTAGGTCTCTAGATATATTGGTTCTTTAGATAGATTTGAAGATAATTAGGATGAGAAGGCATAAGACTTGACTTGGAGCCATTTGGGTGATGGAGGCAATGTTTAGGGTTTACTGAAGATCTAATTTTGAGAGAAATGATGGATTTTGGAGATATAGGTGTAAAATGGTAATTTCCCCATCTTTTTGTGCTTCAATGTGGGAAAGCTTATGAAAGCCAAGGAGTCCTGGAGAAAATGGGTCCAATAGCCTGAAGTTGAGATTTTCAAAGGTGTAGGGGTAAAATGGTAATTTACTAGTCCTTTGATGCTTCAATATGTGAAGGCTTATAAAGGTTGGTATTCAAAATGCTCTAATGTGGGAAGGCTTATGAAGGCTAGGGAGTCTTGGAGAAACTAAGTCCAATAGACTATAGTTGAGATTTTTACAGGTCTAGGAGTAAAATGGTAATTTGCCAGCCTTTTGATGCTTCAATGTGGGAAGTGAAAGTCCAGCAATGATCTTAGAGGGGGTGAATAGGATAATTCAATTTTTGATTCCCTTTTTCTTAATTTAGTTAATCTTATTTATTTGTAGTGAACATCTTTTGATTAGTAAATTAATTATCTATGAACCAATCATAGACCACAAGGTTCCATCATACACTATAGTGTTACCTATAGTAGAGTAGGAATAAGGCTGATAGTTTCCCTATACTCAATTGTTTAAGCCTTTTTAATTTAAGTGTTATGTGCATAATTACAATGAATGGAATAATGAATGACTTGCTCGATAAAATAAATGCACGTACTCAAGATAATCAACAAGCACACAAGGAAATAGATTTATAGTGGTTCAGCACAAGGCCTATGTCCACTCTCAAAAGCTCACAACCAAGCTATATAATTTTATTAAGATTGAAACAAGTACAATCAAGGTTAAAATTAAATAAGGCCTAACTACTTGCCAAGAAATCCAATCTACATTCGGTGTCTTTAGCGAGTGTGGTGTACACTTCCGGTGTCTTTGGCAGAAGTTCCAAGCCTACACTATCGGTGTCTCTAGCGACAGTGCTGGGTTTATTCCCAGTGTCTCTAGTTGGAATGGTCTACACCTTTGATGAGGTGCTTAGATCTACACTACCAATGTCTTCGGTGGTAGTTGTCCAAACTCTCAGTGTCTCTGGCGAGAGTAAACACAAGTAAATATAATTTAAAATAACATGACTTACCTCTTGAAGGTTGATGTTGCTATACACACAATGTGGGATCGTTCATTCTTGAGCAAGATCTGACTTTTGAATTCCAATCGAGTTTTTCATTGGACAACTCTTGAAATTGCCTCTTAATGATTTGACTTAGCAAGAGCAAGGAGGTAGCTTGAATTGGTCTCTCTCCTATCTAGGTATAGATATTTATGAGCATTATAATGGAGATTGAAATCTCTCTTAAAAACTTGGAGAAATTTAAGTAAAGTAGCTTTAAGATACTCAAGTTTGTTTAAGACCCGATTTTTTCTTTTCTAAGGCTCACCCTAATTTATAATGGACTTAGAAACATGTTGTCCATTGGATTAGAATAATCCCTAATCATGAAATATGATTGTTATTGATTAATTTCCATTTTTACAACATTTTATAGCCGTTACAATCATTTCTGGCGATTTTTGGCAGTTGGATCGATCTAGGATCTAGATCGATCCAAAGTGCTGAAATCTCAAGAAAATCAACCCGAGGAACGTTGGTTCGATTGTGGATCAAACCAAATTATTTTAGATCGATCCAAATAAGCGGGATCGAACCAGGAGGGTTTGGATAGATCCTGGATCGATTCAATTGTCTTATAATGCCTCCAAAAACACTTGGAAGGTTACAAAGACCTTGGGATTGTTCCTCCTTAGTCTAAGAAGGTTCATAGACCTTCGATTCCTTAGACCTTAAATTCACTTAACCATCATTACTTTACCTGTTTTGCCATTTTTAGCTCGAAATGAGTTGTGAATCCTTCAGAATGCCTTGCATGCTTCCAGTTAGCTATTGATGAGGTCTTCTTGAAGTCTTCAAGTTGTTCTTCATGAAGCTTAAGACCACCATCCTCTTAGATTCTAACATGACTCCACACATGTCCTAGTTTATACAATGCTTTGAATTTTACAGTTTATGAAATTTACAACATTTTACATTAACAATCTTCCCCTTTAGGAATTCCATGACAAAACTTAAAATACAGGAATGAAATACATTAAAAACAAAATACAAGGACTCCATAAACCAACAGCAGCTGTATATCTTTGGGTGATGTTTTCTTAGCTCTCCCCATTGATATATGCTTGGTCCCTGCAATGTATTTCTTCTTTTGCATTGTGATTAAGTCTTGAAACTCATTTGACAAATAGAAACCTTTCTCAAGCCAAGATTAGTCCAATTAAATGATATAGCATTATGTGTATACAAGCAAGCATATGGATATGTATAGTCATGATAAGATGCATATGCTTATAGAGTGGAGTGTCAAGTACAATGAATGAGCACATATAGCTTTAAGTTGATTCACTTAATCATTTCTTAGATTAATGGCATTAATTGTCATGAAAAGTTCCATTAATCTTTATGTTTTGCTCCCCCTAACTTTAGCAATTCATTTTTACTCCCCTTGAGTATGATATTCAATTTTTAGTTCAAAATAACTTTGGATTTTTCAAAATTTGCACAATTTTACTTAACTCTCCCCCTTTTTGTCATGGAAACCAAATATATTATATGAAATGTATACCATAGGAGGCGTCATAAATATGGAGAGATAGAATACCATTGCAAAAATTTTCATGAAATGCAAACTATGGCCACAATGGTGTTTCCATTAATTCCCAAGAGATTTACAAGTTTAAGTTCCAAAAGAATAGGGAATACATCAAAAACTAGAAACTAGATGAGGTATATGCATCCTCATCGTTCTCCTCATCATCGTCCTCTTCTTCTTCATCACTAGCAAGGATATCCAGGATGAGTCTAGGAGCTTGGGCTTGAGAGGGATCAACACTACCCTCGATGTTGATAAGCCTCTGATCCATGCTTTCCACCTTCTTCCCAAGGCAGTCAAAGCACCTAAGAATGTGTCCAAAATCACCATGAATATCTTGGATCAGGGCCGAGAGTGTAGGTGGTAGAGTCACAGAAAATGTTGGGGCTATGGTTGTTGAGGTGGTAGGAGTTAGGGATACATATGTGGAGGTAGTGCTTGTAGGAACAGGAGCTGGGACAAATGCAAGAACATGAGCCAAGACAGGTTGAGCTGCCTGTCCAACTGCCTGAGCCACTTGTGGCTCAACTCTTCTCTTAACTCTAATATTCGATAGATTGTGCCATCATCAATAGGAAGTCCTTGCTCAAGGACTACTGAATTGTGTAGAAATGTGGCTATGCATTGTTCTAGCAACTGGGTGATCATCACCCCATAAGGTAGCCTCTTCTTGGTGCCAGGTCAAATGTCGCGTTCATCATGATGTAGCACATAATAGTTGGAACGTCAAGAGCCTTTCCTTTAATAAGGCTTGAGACCAAGTGGAACATGTCATCGCTCATATCTATTTTATGGGTCGTAGGTAGGAGGTTATGAACTAGTATGATGTTCAAAAACTTCGGTAGCATGGCTTACTCGCCAATGGGGAGCTTCCTAAAGCATGTAATCCCCTCTCACTTAAACAACTCTGAAATTTAAGCTTTATCAATCTCTACATTTGGAAAAATGACCCGATCCTGATTGTCAGTAGGGCGTGCAATCCCTAAAAACATAGAGACTCAATCTGGGTTGATCAACATGCAAACTCCATAGACCTCCTTCTCAAAAGAGAGTTGTGTAAAGTTGGGATTGTGTCTTTTGGCAAAGAAGATGCAAACCGCCTCTTGTTGCACATCCCCTTTGATGATGGTGAGTTACTTCCATCCATCATGAGGAACTTAGGTGGCAATTGTGAAGTCCCACAACTTGGTTTGATTCATGCATCGATCCACAAAAATCTACTTCTTGGAGAAGACTTGCTTGTAGTTGGTGAAGGCGGTGGAGTTCCTTAGTGTGTCATAGTTAGAGGATGACATTTTAGGGTGCTTGACTTACTCTTTCTCATAGATAGGGTTCTTCCCCAAATTTCATTTTGACATGGTGTGGTGTAGAGGAATAAAAAATCTAGCAAAAGTGGGGAGAGAAGAGAGGAAAAAATCTCTTTGGTTTGTTCCTAGTTTGATCTAGGATTGAACTAGGGTAATTTCCCCTTTTAAAAGACCAAAAAACCATTCAAATTCCACTGGCACCGCCAATTTGGATTGATCCTGGATCAATCCAAAATGGAATCCTTTTCGGAAATAGCCTGATTTCCTTGATCTACCACATTACCCCTAATGAGTATTTTTAACTTATTGTTAGGGTAATTTTGTGAATGTATTTAGATAGAACACATTTCCATTCCACCTTGAAGATATTCAAATCTTTTCGAGTCTAGTACCTTTGTGAGGATGTTTTCTAGTTGGTCCTCAGTTGACACATACTTTAGAGAGATTGTCTTTTCTTCAACCAATTCACGAATGAAATGGTGTCAAATATCTATATGTTTCATTCTAGAGTGTTACACTGGCTTTTTGGAAATTTGGATTGCACTTGAGTTGTTGACGAACAAATTCATTTTATCTTGAGATAACTCATAATCTACAAGCATTTTCTTCATCCATAGTAGTTGCGTGCATCCATTTCTAGCAGTAATATATTCTTCCTCAACAGTCGACAATGATATGAAATTTTGCTTGCAACTGTGCCATGAGACTACACAGTTACCTACATTAAAGCATCTTCCACTCGTGATTTTACGATTGTCTACATTTCCTACCCAATCAACATTTAAAAATCCAGCTAGCACTGGAGTGGTATCAAATGGATACCAAAGGCCAAAGTTGATTGTCCCATAGGCATATATATCTAATGAACCTTTTGGCTACTTTCAGATGTGATTTCTTTGGTGTTGCCTGATACCTTGAACACACACCTATACTAAAGGAAATGTCAGGTCTATTAGCTATTAGGTATAGCAGACTCCCTATTATATTCCTATATTCAGTGGAATCAAGGTTGACTCCATCGATATCCTTTGTTCTATTCTCACTAGTACTAATAGGAGTTCCCAAAGGTTAAGACTATGAAAGTCCAAACTTTGATACCAGATCCTTTGCAAATTTGGGTTGGTTTAGGAATATCCCATCTGATGTTTGCTTAATCATAACCCAAGAGAGAATCGCAATTCTTCTTCCATACTTATTTCAAATTTGGATTTCATTACGTGTGCAAATCTGTGAGCCAATTCCTTGCATGTTGACCAAAAATGATGTCATCCACATAAATTTGGGCAATGAGTATGTGAACATCCTTCTTCTTGATGAAGAGTGTTTTGTCTACACTCCCCTTGAAAAATTGATGGTTCATTAAGAACTTGGTTTGTCTATCATACCAGGCTCTTGGAACTTGTTTTAGTCCATATAGTGCTTTCTTCAACTTATATACATGATTTGGTAGATGTGGATCCTTAAATCCTTCAGGTTGTTCAACATATATTTCTTCTTAAAGAATTCCATTGAGAAACACACCCTTGACATCCATTTGATATAGTTTAAATTTCAAATGACATGCAATGGACAACAAGATTCGAATTGATTCAAGTCTTTCTACTAAAGCAAATGTCTCTTTGAAGTCAATTCCTTCAATTTGAGCATACCCTTTAGCAACAAGGTGAGCCATGTTTCTTATGACAATTCCATGCTCATCCATTTTGTTCTTGAAAATCCATTTGGTACCTATTATGTTTTTATTTTCCAGTTTTTCAATAAGGTACCATAATCATTCCTTTTAAATTGATTAAGCTCTTATTGCATAGCTAAGATCCAATCTAGATCATTTAAAGCTTCTCTTACTTTCCTAGGCTCAATTGTTGATTTGAAACACACATGATTAATAAGTTTTTCAAGTTGTCTCCTAGTTTTGACACCTTTGTTTGGATCTCCAAGTATGTCCTTTGACGATTATCCTTTAATTAGTCTTCTTTCCATAGGGTGCCTCACTTCATCGTTGTCTGTTCCTTCTGACTCACTTCCAGAATCATGAGAGGTTTCATTCTTAAGTGATTTACATTCACTTTGAGTATTTTCTTTCTTTTCTTCTTCCTTATTGGTTTGAGTCCTTGGTTGGTCATTAATGATGACATTGATAGATTCGTCCATACTAGAAGTCCTTTTGTTAAATACCCTATAGGCATTGCTTCTAGATGAATATCCAAGGAATATCCCTTCATCACTATTGGAGTCAAACTTGCCTAAGTTTTCTTTATCTCTCAAGATATAACAAGTGCTACCAAAAATTTTGGAAGTACTTCAAATTTGTCTTGTTGCCATTCCAAAATTCATATGGAGTTTTTGAAGTGCTTAGCCTTAGGAACACTCTATTACTTGTATAGCAAGCATTGTTTACAACTTCGACCCAAAACCTTTTGGGAAGTTCTTTACTTGATAGCATGACAGTTGCCATGTCTTTTCAAGTCTTATTTTTCCTTTCGGCTACCCCATTTTGTTGGGGAGTTTTGGGTACAGAGAATTTGTGTTTAATTCCACTTTCATTGCAGAAGTTAGCGAATTTTTTATTTTCAAATTCACCTCCATGATCACTCTAAATTCTCTTAATTGTGAGTTCTTTTTCGGTTTGTAGTTTGATACATAGGTTTCTGAACTCATCAGATGCTTCAGATTTCTCTTTTACGAATGATACCCATGTGTATCTAGAGAAATCATCTACCATGACCATGAAGTACCTTTGCCACCAAGGCTCTCGGTTCTCATAGGTTCAGCTAGATCCATAGATTAGTTTTAATGGTCTAGTGGTTCTTTTGTCAGTCAACTTCTTATGGGATGCTCTAGTTTGTTTTCCTAGTCGACAACCACTACATATAGGGTTTTCTTGTCTACTTAGTTTGGGGCCAAGTACTAAGTCTTTTCTACTTATCTTAGATAAGTCCCTAAAGTTTACATGTCATCATTCAGAATACCTTTGGCTACAATTTCGTCATTATTTTTTATGTGGCACCCTTCCTTGGTGAATCCTACATCATAACCTACGTAAAAAATTTGACTTATGCTTAGAATGTTGTGCTTGAGGCCATTAACAAATAGAACATCTTTTAGTGTTGGGACTCTGGGTATTTCAACTATACCTCTGCCCATAATCTTGGCAGTGTTTCCATCATCAAAAGCTACACTACATTCCCTTCCTAGAACATAGTGTTAGAAGAGTGATTTATCATCCATCATATGTTTAGAGCACCCACTATCAAGATACCATTGTGAGGTATTTTGATGCTTTGAGAGCGGTGCAGACTACAAGACATTTGAGTTCATCTTTCTTGACCCATATTTTCTTTGGTTTAACTTTTCTAGATTGAGTCATTCTCTTATTCTTCTCAAGGTTCTCTTGTTCTGCTCTTTGGAAGCAAGCTCTTTTCTTGAGATTCTTCTTGTTCAACTTCCTTTGATTTTCTTGGAATGATTTAGCTTTTAAATCATTCATCCTTTTTCTATGATTTATTCTCATGTGACCTATTTGTCCACAATAGTAGCATCTGATTTGGGGTGCTCTAGATGTAGATGCATGTAAATAGTTTCTCTAAGAAGTATCTCTTATTTCGTCATGAGTATTATCCTTGATGAATTGGGGTCTTCTACCATATGACACCTTAGTTTTTTATGTTGAAGGTTGAGATGTGTCTATGGCTTTCCCTTTATAGAGAGTGTTTTGCCTATATTGAAAATTTTTTGGCTTTTAATAAGACACGTAACCTTTTTGCCTATTTCCCAAATGCTTGGGAAGTTAGGAAAAAACTTAACATTTGTGAGTAAGGGTATTCTTATGGGATTTCCTTACTTCATTTGGTTTTTGCTTTGGAGGAGGATTAAACATTTTTTCCTTTCCTTTTACAAAAACTATTGTTTGACCCATTTTATGATTAGAAGTGTTGTTAAACCCAAGTCCTCTTCTATCACCACTATTCTTACCCATTGTAAGCATTCTTTTAAGTTTAGGATTTCCTAGGGCTTAAGCATAGATATTGACTTCCTCCTATCATCTTCTAGTTTTTCAATTAGATTGAGATGATCTAAAGTTTCTTGAGTCAATTTGGTACAAGTCACATTCAATTATTTATTTATTTATTTTAGAGAGTCAACTTGGTTTTCAAGGTAACTTATGTACTCATAAGTCTCTTTAACATTTGATTATACAGTTTTGACATTTTCTTCTAATTCAAGAAATCTGGACTCCTTTCATTGTTTTTTCAAGTGAGGAATCTTTGGAGCTAGACTCCAATTGTTTAACAGTCTCCCTGAATCTGTGATTCTCATCTAGAAGTCTGGAGTTTGTTTCAAGTAACTCCACATCCTCAACAAACTACTTTCTAGTGTTGCTCAATTGAACTACGAGTTCTTTATTTTTACTTCTAAGTTGAGCTACTAGTTTTTCCAATATGGAGCTTTCTTCGAAGAATTTGTTAAATGCCCCTTGAAGTTCACTCTCATCATTTTCAATTTCACTATCACTACTTGAGTCATTTTGAGTGAAAGCGACAAATGCAACTACTCTTTTTGATGAATCCTCATAAGTGCTAGATGATTCTTCATCTGAATCATCAGTGTTGTCATCTCATGTGGTAACTATTTGTCTTCTTGTGTTTGCCCTTAGATTTTAATTTCTTGTTGGCACACTCAGATGCAAAGTGACCACATCCTTTGCATTTATAGCAAACAACTTCATCCTTATAGATTTCCTTTCTCCTTGATGAATCATTGGGGTTTTTAGAGGAAAATTTTCTCCTAAGGTTTTTTGTATTCTTTTTGTAAAAATTCCTAAACCCTCTTGTGATGAAGACCATCTCATCATTGGAATTTTCTTCTAAACTTGACATCTATTCAACTTTGAGAGTAACTCTCTTCTTTTTGATATTTGGTTTGAAGGTCATCTCAAAGGTTTGGAGTGATCCAACAAGTTCTTCTACTATCAAGGTATTAATATCTTTGCTTTCCTCTATAGTAGTCACTTTGGGTCTAAATCTTTCTAGAAGTGATCTAAGAATTTTCCTTATAACCACATCGGGTTTTAGTGGTGTTCTGGATTTAACTAATTCTTGGAGCTTAGTATAGAAGTCGATGAACTGTTCATCTTCTTCCAATCTAAGTTCTTTGACCTTAGTGGTAAGCATTTGAAGTTTAGACTTCTTTACCGCACTGGTACCTTCATGGGTTACTTCTAGTAAGTCTCATGTTCCTTAGCCGAAGTGAGTGAGCATATCCACCTAAACTCATTCTAGCTAACTACGCAAAATATGACATTCAATGCCTTATAGTTTATGATGTGGGCTTTCTTTACGGTTTCATCCCACTATGCTTCCAGAGTTGTTGGTTTTTTCCAACCTTGTTGGATAGACATCCACATGGATAGATCCATGGCTTAGAGAAATGTACCCATCTTTATTTTTCAATATAGATGGTTACTCCCATTGAAGAATGGGGATTTTGTGGTTGAGTAAGCTTCTACTGAATTAGCCATCTAGTGTTTTCCACTCTAAGAATTTTTTGATCTTTCTACTTTGGTAGTTAAACCGTTTGTGAGCAGCCTTGCTCTGATACCAATTAAAAATCCAGTAATGATCCTAGAAGGGGGGTGAATAGAATAATTCAATTTTTGATTTCATTTTTCTTAATTTACTTAATCTTATTTATTTTTAGCAAAAGTCTTGTGATTAGTAAATTAATTATCTATGAACCAATCATAGACCACGAGGTTTTGTCATACACTATAATGCTACTTATAGTAGAGCGGGAACATGGTTGATAGTTTCCTACACTTAATTGTTTAAGCATTTTTAATTCAAGTGTTATGTGCATAATTATAATGAATGAGACAATGAATGATTTAATAAAATAAAGGCAACTACTCAAGACAATCAACAAGCACACAACACAATAAGTTTATAATAGTTCATCACAAGGCTTACGTCCACTCTCAAAAGCTTACAACCGAGCTATATAATTTTATTAATATTGATACAAGTACAATCAAGGCTAAAATTAAATAAAGCCTACTACTTATAAAGCAAGTCAATCTACACTCGGTGTCTTCGACGAGTGTGGTCTACACTTCCGATGTCTCCGATGAAAGTGCCAAGTCTACACTATCGGTGTCTCCGACGATAGTGTTGGGTCTATTCCCGGTGTCTTTGGTGGGAATGCCGGTACACACATTCAATGAAGTGCTTAGGTCTACACTACCGGTGTCTCCGGTGGTAGTACTTCAAACTCTCGGTGTCTCTGGTGAGAGTAAACACAAGTAACTATAAATTTAAAATAGCACGACTTACCTCTTGAAGGTTGATGTTGTTATACACAGTGTGAGATCGCTCATTCTTAAGTAAGATGTGACTTACGAATCCCAATCAAGTTTTCCGTTGGACAACTCTTGAAATTTTCTCTTAATGATTTGCCTTAACGACAGCAAGGAGGAGGCTTGAATCAGTCTTTCTCCTATCTATATATAGGGATTTATGAGCACTATAATGGAGATTGAAATCTCTCTTAAAAACTTGGAGAAGTTTGAGCAAAGTAGCTTTAAGATACTCAAGTTTGTTCAAGACTCGATGTTTTTTCTTTTTGGCACTCACCCTAATTTATAAAGAACTTATAAACTTGTTGTCCATTGGATTAGAATAATCTCCAACGTTCAAATATGATTGTCATTTATAATTTTCCATTTTTGTTAGATTTAATAGCTGTTACAATTGTTTTTGGCGATTTCTGGTAGTTTGGATTGATCTTGGATTAATCCAAAGTGCTGAAATCTCAGAAAAATCAACTCGAGGAGTGCTGGTTCGATCCAAATGATTTTGCATTGATCTAAATAAGTTGGATCGAAACAGGAGGTTTAGATCGATCCTGGATCGATCCAACTGTCTTGTAATACCTCCAAAAACTCTTAGAAGGCTATAGAGACCTTGCGATCATCCCTCCTTGGCTCGTGAAAGTTCATAGATCTTTGAAACCCTTCCTTGGACCTTAAATTCACTTAACTATCATTATTTTACCTATTTTACCTTTTTAAGCTTGGAATGAGTTGTGAATCCTTCAAAATGCCTTGCATGCTTCCGGTTAGTTTTCCATGAGGTCTTCTTGAAGTTGTTCTTCATGAAGTTTGAGACCACGATCTTTTTAGACTCTAACATGACTCCACACATGTCCTAGTTTATACATTGCTTTGTATTTTACAGTTCATGGAATTTGTAATATTTTACATTAATAGAGGATGAATCTAGCTCTTTTGATACATGATAGGGGGATACTGTTACCATCAAGTTTATTTCGTTTGACCAAATATAGTTCCGGTCCTCTATACAAAGAAGGGGATCGTAGATGGATTTGAGTTTGGAATTAAGGTGTTCAACAAAGGGGGGACGCTTAGTGGAGTCAAGTTCACCATATAAGAAAGAAGTTGGTCAAGGAGGAAGAATTGGAAGGATAAAAATGTTGGTTATAATATACCTATCAGTGGCTTCTAAGATGTGAAGATCAATATGCTTTTGCTAGAGAAGGTAATAGCTACAGCAAGGCCAACGAGATTAACCAATTTGGACTCCCAATCCTATCTTAGTTTAGAATTTTTCCAGAAGTCATAATCTTTGCATCTAGTTTCCAAGAAGAAGATGATATTCAGGTTTTTAGCCTTTATTGAGTTCTTAAGCACTCTAATTAACAAGGATTGCTAGATTTCTTGACAATTCTAAGATAAGACCTTCATTTATCAACAAAGTGTTTTAGGATAAGCACTAGAACCCATTCAGAAATAGAGATGGCATGAGTTCTAAGAGAAGACCAAAGTATTTGTCGGGAAAGCTTAAAGGTGGGCTTGCTAATCTAGAGAGGACGGACTCTCATAAATCTATGAGAGTATATGGTTGTTGAGAATTGACTATAGTAGAGGATCACAAGGACCCGTATCTTATTCTGGGAAATCTTAGGTTTAGGGTATAAAGCTTTCAATTTTAGGGAGAATTTCACGGAATTTATTTATTGCTTAAATGAATTGAGAAGGAGATTTTTAAAGAAGGAACACTCTTAATGATTGAGGGGTGTTTGTAGTCTGACAAAGTTTCTTGTTTGCCTACATAAAACATATGAACAACAAGCATGCAAGAATTATTACTAACATTTATAGTATACAATTTTCCAATTGAAAACCGAAACAAATTAACATGTAATATCCATTAAGCATTAATTTATTGATAATAGTTATACACCGGAGAGTTAATCTAAGAAGAAGAAACATGCATCTCATTTTGCATTTAGGTAGAAACCATAACTCAGACAAGAAGAGAAGATACTAGATTTTGTGGTATACCCAATGGTTAGACAATTAAAACATTGCATGAGAAAGAGTGTGTGCGTGTGATTTCCTTTCTTTCTCATAAATGCCCTAAAGAGAAAACTAGTCAAGTGGGAATATACTTTGCAAAGAAACACGTTTGTGTAGGAGTAAGAAAAGCGTACCTTGAGTTGAAAATTAACTTTACAGCACCTAGCAGGTGATAGGGTCACAAAGTTGGATGCGCATTGAAAGGACCAGAGAAAAGCCAAAAAGTGACTGGGTTGTATTGAAGATAGGGCTATGAATTGGGCTGGGCCACAAACTTAGTCCAAACTTCATTATAGGGACCCAAACTCAGCCCGACCCCAAATTTAGCCCAAGATAGTCAGCTTGAACTTGGCCCAAGGTAGTCAGCCCGAACTCAGCCCGTTTTAAAATCATAAGCTTTGGGTTGAGTTCGGGCTGCCTGAATTTAAATCTTATTTTTAAATTTGGGCGATAATGGATCCAATTACCCCTAATTACTTTGATAATTTGCTTAATTAGTTTAATTTTGACTAATAATGGGTAAAAAACTGTCATATATTTGTTGGGCTAAATTATACTAATGTCGGACTGGGTCAGACTAGACATTATTTTATACCTATTTTGGGCTGGATCAGGCCAAGCAATAGATGATTATTATTTCAGACTGGGTTAAGCTGAATCTGGGTTGAAATTGAATCTGTCTGAACTTGGTTAAGTAAAACTTCGAGCCTAAAAGCTGGCTTGAATTTAGTTAAGTCCGAAGTTAGCTTGGCCTAGCCTGACAATTTTATGGCCGAACATTGTTCCCTGTTCCATTCCATGTACAACCATCTCTTCAATTAAAATATTTTTTTATGTAACTTGTCACATATTATTTGTACCTTTTAACTTATTGCAAATACAATCATGTCAGCATCTCGTACCCAGCAGATGGTCTGTGATGAAAATATCTTTCTCGTGTCTATGGTCTATGGTGGATTATAAGTTGACATGTGTTGTGTTGGATAAAGCATCCAAAAAAGTGTTCAAAAAGTATGTGGTCAGAAAAACACTTCAAATTACAGACATACAATGTGGCAATCAATGGGATGCTTATGGAGGTCTGTGTCAGCACAGACAATCATTCTTCCATCTCATATCAACTACGCCACTATCTACGAGACAATGACCAAATCAAAAGAAGTAGCAATTTGGTAAAGACAATAATAGTCAAACAATGCTCATCTGTGACCACTAGTAGTGTGACCAATGTAAGACCATACCACTAGCTGTCACAGGGTTAAAAACATAAAAATTATTAAATTTAAAAAAAGGTAAAGGGAACTTCTAAATACATCCCACAAATTTCTCTTTGCACTCTAGTTTTAAATTTTTTTAAAATTCCAACAAATACCTTTGATTAAAATTACCCTTCTAGCTATTCTCTCCACACACACCCCACCCCCTCTCTCTAACTGGTAGAATGAACAAGAATAGCTCTTTCCACTTTAGTGGCGGTGGCAGCGGCAATGGCAGAATCCACCCCGAGAGTTTGATTCTGTTAGTTACAAACTTAAATTCGATGACAAAGAGATCAAATTAGTGTAAAGAAGCAACAAAATCCGCGGGATCAACGGATAAAATCTCAAAAATATAAGTTTTGTAAAAATCATTGTAAAAGATCGTTTTTCCTTGATTTGATGCTAATAAATTGCAATAGTGTGTATGTTTCAAGTTTTTCACTAGTTTTTTCTCAAAAAAAGTGTTTTTTTCTTTCTTTTTTGGGGTTCAGGTCTATTCAACTAGAGGTTGTTCGGCTTTGCATGCCCGAACAAAGGCCTTTGTTTGACCCTAACCGTAGGGCTAAATAGAAGGCCTCTATTCGGCCATGCATGGCCGAACAGAAGGCTTTATGTTTGATGTTAAGTGGCCGAACAACCCAATTCAACAAAAAAAAAAATAAAAATGCCAAGGTGTATTCTGTCATTACCGTTACCACTGCCATCGGAGTGAGAAGAGCTTTTCTTCTTCTTCTTCGTTGGAACTTAAGGAGTGAGAGGGAAATTTTAGGGGTGAGGGGGGTTCTGAAAAGAAAATAATGGGAGGATTGAGGTGTGAAGGAAAATTTTGGGGTGTATTTAGAAGCTCCCAAAGGTAAAACACCAAATTCAAAAATACCATACCTGTCAATATATTCTGTATATCACACGTTAGTCACACAAAAAATGATCACAAATGATTGTGTCACAACCCACCCAAATCTGGATACTCGTTTAGCTCATAGGTGTCCATCTGCTTACGGGCACGGGAAGGCATCACAGAAGGCTGCACGGAGGGAAGAGAGGATCCGCGTCCATATCGTCTGTGCCGCACTTGCGGTGCATCATAGACACAAAATGGGGTGGGGCCCGTACATTTTTTTGAAAGGCCCCATGTCCCATGCGAAAAGTGTATGAACCGCACTCGCTCTTGTATCTGCGGGACACCGTGACGCATCGCAAGCGCGGCCCAGACGATACGGCTGCAGCATAAAGTCCTGCAAAACAGTGTAAGGGCCCCACTCCGGCGCAGAGGATACGGCTCCCGTTGTCGTGTATGCGGGGGACGCTGAGCTGTACGCGTCACTGAACACGTGACATATGTCATGGATGATCTGGGCTCACTGGGGAGGATTGATGTGAACCCGTTCCTCTCTCTCTCTCTCTCGCTCGCTCTCTGGGTAATAATGACTAATGAATGAGGTCTTGATCTCTCAAATATCAGAAATTTGAAGAAATCTGAGAGCGTGAGAGAAGCTCAAGGAAAAGGTTTGATATGGGTGCTTCTCACTCGACTCCGGAAAAGTCCATCCATGAATTCACCGTCAAGGTAAACAATCAAATTTCTATCATCTAATCATTATCATTTGCTCTTACCCTCTTCTTCTCTCTTTTCTTTCTGAAATTTGTTTCCTAGTACCCATCTGGGTTCTCACAAATTTGAGGCTTTGGTACAGGATAGTAGTGGTAAGGAAGTTGATCTTAGCAATTACAGAGGGAAGGTTCTCCTTGTTGTTAACGTTGCCTCCAAATGGTACTTCCTGTTTTTTTTTATTTTTTTATTTTTATCATAGATATTTGTTGTCCTTTAATTTTTCTTCTTCTTTCCTTTTCTTGTGAATCTTAGGTTGAAATCAAAATTTTATTTTGTTTTGTCTTTGATTGTGCGTGGAGCAGTGGGTTTACGAACACCAATTACACCCAGTTGACTAAACTTTACAGTAAATACAAGAACAGAGGTGAGAATTAAGGGAAGGTATTCCTCGTTTTTTTTTTTTTTTTTTTGGTGCTTTTGCTTTCGTTTTTGTTAAACTCTTAAGTATGATGCAACAGTGATACTCTTTGTTTGGTACTTTTATTTCGCTTGATAATTTCCTTTAAAGGTTTTGGTGGGTTCCCCTAATTTTTTTTTTGGAGGGTTTTTATTGTAATTTTTTTACTTTTTGAGTGATATCTCACTAGATGTGTTTTGCTCCTGGGGTCTCCTGAAGGATTTAAACATCCATGGATGGCCATCTTGATACTATTATGTTTGGTTAAAATTTTTGATATAGCATGACAGATTTTTCTTCTTGAATTTTTTTTTAGGTTGTGGGTTATTTAAATCATAACAATGAATGGATTCATATTTTTATCAATATATATCTTTGTGTCTTGTATGAAATTGGAAAGATATTTATGTTCTACTGGATGAATTCAGGTTTTGAGATATTGGCATTTCCATGCAATCAATTCTTGTATCAAGAGCCTGGGACAAGCCAGGATGCACAGGCATTTGCTTGTACAAGATACAAGGCTGAGTATCCAATTCTCCAAAAGGTAACTCAAACTTTAGGTAATGGGATGGTTTGAAGAACTGAATGGAATTTTATTTCTTTGTGATTGTGAATGATGTTTTAGTTTTTGTTTAATTGAGTTTCACCCAACTGTGGTACTCTTTCATTTTCGTTTTGCTGCTCATAAATTTGATGTAAAGAGGAATATAAATTATCCATAAAAAAAATTGTTAAGAGGAATGTAATGAGGAAACTAGTAATTTTTAATATGAAATACCCTTGAATTGGTATAAGATAAAAACTTTAAACTTCTTAGATTCTATTGCATTTTGGTATTTTTAATTCAGAGGTCATCATGTAGTGTATATCTTGAAATGGAAAGGATTGGAAACTGTCATAAGGCTGTTTTCTGGGCATTATGCAACTGTTATTAAACTTTGAAGCAAAACAAGACTTCTAATCCTGCTTGCTTTGTAACCTTTTCACTCTGTCTCACCTTCCTAATAAATTTGCTCCCTAATCCATAGGAAATCTCCTTGCAGTCTTTCCAACTCATTACCAATATGCTTGATGTAAGAAAAGTGACTCATACATGGGGGCTGATTTATGTAGCATGCCTACCTATTACCTAAAGGGTGCTACTTTCATTAGGGGGTAGTTGTATTTGAACTTTCTGTCACCAACTACTATGAAGCTATCTTTGGTTTGCCAGTACCAGAAGAATCCCTGAATAGATAGTGTGAAACAATCTCTTTTTATGCACACATATATTTAGATGTGTCGAGGATTTTTTTTCTCTTATCTTTTTTTGTCTTTGTTTTTTGATGGGTATGTGAGGGTAGGCCCTACTATAATGCGACATTCTATCCCAATCATTATGCAACTCTGCTAGTTTTGAGATTGTGTAGATTGTTGTTTCTTTGTTTCTGTTTTTGGTTGCCGGTGAATTGCTGTATTCTTTTTCTCTTCTGCCTTTGGAAATAAATTTGCATTACCACTTAAAATAATAAATAAAAAAAGAAATATGGATCAAGGAGGTGGATGACATAAAAGTTTTTTCCATATGCTTGTCGTAAACTTCGATTTGATGTTTGAAGATATAGCCCTAGATAGAGTGGAATGGTAGATCAGGATTTGGGTAGGCAACCTTTAATTAGTTGCATAAGGCTTAGTTGATTGATTGATTGGTTTGCCACTTGGTTCCATCTGTCATGAATCTTGTTACCATTTTGGGGGCTTTTAAGAGGGTGGCAATTTGTTAAAAAAAGGTATCCATCAACAAAAAAAAATGTTAAAGAAAAAGTGAGAAACCAAAGGTGATGTTAGTGACAGAAATATTCATCAAAAGAAAAAAAAATGTGACAGAAATACAAACCAAGAAGGTGACTCATCACGACTAGAAAGCTGTTAAATACACTTTATGAATATTATTGTGATGAGCCATTGTTATATAGATGTTCCATTTGTGGAATATGAAGATTATTTGCAGGAAGGAGAAGAATTATTTCTTGTCCATCTGACTGTACTTGTGGGTCCTTTCAATTAGTAGGATGAAAATCTTGGACAGGAAGACTTCTCTGTTTTGATGGGCTATTACGTCTTCATCCCTTGTATGGGAAGATCTTTTTGGCCCTGCCTAAGTTTAGTTGACTCTTCTGTTACCAGTGAATATTTAACTGCCAACACCTGCTTCTACTGTACTCCACCATATCTGTGTTACATCATCCTTTGAAAGATTTTTTGTTTCTTCAGATTCTCTGGAAGAAACTAGTCAAGGATTTTGTATTTTAGCTTTGAGTGTTCTACCTCAGACCTGGGTTTACAACCCTTCTTCACTTTATAATTACCTATCAAATTTTTTTTTAGCTTTGGAATTTTCTTGGGGAATTGTCAATAAAAGATTAATTGAAATTTTAGGGTTCACTTCTTCTTTCTAAACAATATAATACTGCAAAGTTTTGCCTTAATTAGAGAAGCCTAACCCTATTTTCTGTGGCGCCTAAGTTCTGTCCAGCAACAAGAACTTCTAGATTTTGTCTTTCTTTAATCTGTTTAACCCATATTTTGAGGATTCCAACCTATTTGGACCTTATCTAGATTCCTCTCAGGACCATAGCCTGCAGGATTTTTTTGCCCATCCTGCACCACTTTTCTTCCCCTTTTTTGGTAAATAAGCTTGGATTTGGTGGACCTGGACAGATCTCTATATTAAAGGAATTTACAATCTGTAGCAATACATCTCCTAGCATCTCTTTCACATATACTAGAGAGCTCAAGAGGAAAATCAGGAACTTCAATTGAACTTTTTCATTTACAAACTACAGAAAGCTGCAAGAAAATCAGTTGCTTTGTTAAGTAGTTTGATCTCACATTTAGTAAAAACTTTTCTTAGAGGCAGTGACAGGCCTTGATGTTCTTCGAACATCCAAGTAGCAACTAGGTTCTTGAAATATTGAACTTGCCTACTGCAAGCAGTTTTTGTCAGCACTGAATTTTGGTGTGCCTCCCAATACTGATCAGAATTTATAGTTGTAGTACTTCTTTGTATCTTGAGATTTTCGGTCAACTCCATGTTTTTGTCAGTTTCTTGGAGTTGATGAATAAGTACAGTATTAGGCGTGGTACTAGGCAGAAAATCAACCAAGGCTTGATGCAATGGTCCCCGAAAACCACACCAACCCTCATACAATGTCATGCAAGGTATTGTTGTTTTTTAGGATCTGGTCTCCTTTAGAATGTGGGTCCTATTTGATGCAACATGCATGTAGGATAGTGAGCATGTGCTCAGGAGATAGGAATAAAGTTGATAAAGTAACAAAGAAAAATAACCAAGATTCCTACTCGCAAGTTCACATGCTAATTTAGACAATTCTTTTAATTAGGTTCATATGCAATAAAGGAATTAAGGATTACAAAATTAATAAACAATCAAAGACTTAATTGTGATGTTTCTTTTATTGAGTTATTTTGGGGAGAGAAGAAAAAAATTAGGCTTAGGCTTAGGCCAAAATATTATGATTGAAAATTTTCCCAAAGAGTCTAAATTAGGCCAAGGTCAAGATTAGCAGTTTGGATTACCCTAGCGAAGGTTTAAAGGCCTAAAAATGAATTTAATGACATTTTTCATCAATATTGAGAATTTAGAGATGATCAGTTTAAGCTAAGAAAAGAAAAACCCAGGTTCAGACCTTATGCTAAATATGCCAAAAGTCCTTAAACTTTGGAGATTCGAAAAGAGAACAAAAATTATAAAACCAGTAGCTGAATTTGATGTAGAATGCCTCTTTGATGATGTTGGGATTGATTGTGATCAATTTCCAGCTCTAGAGAGATTTCCAAAAAAACTTAAAAAAATTTCGTCCTATAAGACTAGTGCCGTTAGGCTCTAATAACAGCAAAGATTATTTTATTTTATTTTATTTTTATTTTTTTCTGAGGTGGGACCTACCGACTGGGGTTACCCAGGGGTTAGTAATACCTTGGGGAAACCCAACTTTCAAAAGGATATGCTGTTAGAAGCTGGGAGCAAATCTTGTGGAAAGACTTTTCTTGTTAGCTTCATGCCTGATTTGGAGTAATTTGCTTGGAATATATTCAAATCAGCCTCTTGATGTGGGGAGATTACTTAGATTGGATTGTCCAACGGTTCTAAGTAACCTAGAGATGACCTTCCTTGCAAATCTTGTTCCATTAAAGAGAGGGATGCATTCTCGTGGCAGCACATGGAATCAGGCTTTCACACTTGTTTTGGGAATATTGGGGTATATCTTAACAATGGCCGACTCTTTAAGTAGTGGCTGACTCTTTAAGTGGGTGGGTGAGTTCAGTAGGATCGTCCAGGTGTTAAAAGACCCTAGAAAAAATCCCTATTGCACTGTCTAAGAGAATAGAGGATGGGAACCAATCTCGTGAGGAATGTATTGGAGCTGTATTCATGCCTAGGGCTTAGGAAACAGCCTGGGATTGCTTCAGTTCAACAAATAGTGATTGAGGAAGTGAGCAGGGGTTGTCGCTTGGTCCTAGGGAGTCTCCTGGAGGTGCTTGATCAACCAAAACTCTTGAGTCTAGTTGTTGGTGATGATTCCTTCAAAGTTCACACAGTTTCAGTCAACTATAAATTTAATAAAATTTCAAAAGAAATAATAAGAAGAATAGGGAGAGAAAACCTTTAATCTAAGGGGAAGGAGTGACCTCCACCATTAGTGTTAAATTAGGTGGAGACCTAGACCCATTCCATGGTTTTGGGGTTCCTCAACCTGCAAACAACAACAACAACAAACAGCCTTATCCCAACTATTTGGGGTCGGCTACATGAATCCTGTTCCGCCATTCCGCT
>JAOXJP010038472.1:0-16507 GCA_025762735.1 Platanus orientalis
ACCTTAGCCCGTCCTAGCCCAGCCCAACCGATTGATAGCCCTACTATTACTATATGATATTGTACTTCTATGATGATGATTATTATTATATATTTCTTGATAGTAATAATTGTTGCATTTTCTTTCCTTGTTATATATATTTGATTCATTATTATCGTAATTTATATTTAATTCATTATTGTTGTTGTTATTATTATTATTATCTTGATTATTCTCATTATTATCAATGTTATTACTATTATTATTATTGTAATTATTACTATCACCGTTATTGTTTTCATTTGTATTGTTATATTCATCTATATTCATTTGACTTTTTCCTTCCTTTGTATTCCTATTTCCTTGTCTTTCATTCCCTTCCATGGTGGTAGCTAAGTAGTACCTTGATTTCACATTATATATATATATATATATCATAGTTTCATGTTATCTTATCTATATGGTTATAATTGCTTATATATATTTTATCAAATATTTCTATCTTTATTTTTGATACCCTTCTCTCTAATTTTTGCCTATCCCATTTTGTAATTATATCCACTACTTTAGTAATTATACTATCATGTGGTTTTTCAATTCTTATTTTAAAATTCTTCATTGTTGTTATCCATGGATCCTCCCGAAAATTTGTTTCCCTCCCATCTCCTATCTCTATTCCTATACCTTTTTTTCTATTAACCCTCTCCCTTCTATGATGCTTTTCCAATACCATAAGTTCTTATTTTTATATTTTTCGTCCATAAACTTATTATTTGAAAAATATATTGATTTTAGTAGTTTGACCCATAATGCTCTTAGATTTTTAATTATTCTCCATGTCTACTTAGCTAGTGGAAATTTGTTAAAAGCATACAAATCTCTAAAACCTACTCCTCCACCTCCTTTGTTTTTCCTTAAGGTTTTCCATTTAATCCAGTTTATTTAATGTTCATTTATTGATTTTTCCCACCAAATAACTCTTTGTTTTTTATTAATGTTATCACATATTACTTATCGGAAAAAATCTAATCACATATTTTTTTGGGGAGTAAGAAAACTGGCATGGCATAGGAGTTAACGAAGTTATCATTGCTTTTAATAATACCTCTTTTCTAGCCCGATTTAGGAGTTTTTTTTTCCATCTTAGAATTTTATTACTCTTTCTTCAACATATCAAAATATAATAATCTATTTTTGCCTATGTCTATTGGTAGTCTTAGATATTTTCCTAGTTTTGTACTTGTTTATATTTTGATGATTCATGCCATTTATTCTACTTACTAAGGTGTGCTTTTACTACATATTATTTATGATTTCTCATAATTTATTATTTGGCCTAATTCTTTTCTAAATTGTTTAACGAGTTGTACTTTATTATTTTTTATTTTTGAAAATATATAATTGTCACCTGCAAAGAGAATATAGCTTATAGTAGGATTCTCTTTTCTAATTTTTATTTATTTTATTTGTTTACTTGCTTCCATTTTCCTCGTTTTAATTGATATACCCTCCATACATATTACGAATAGATATGGTGAGATAGGATCTCTTTGTCTTATGCCTATAGTTGGTTCTATTTTATCACTTGAGAAACCATTTATTAATATTTTCTACATTGCATAAGGGACACATTCAATTATCCAATTATTTCATTTATCACTAAACCCCGTGTTTTCCATTGTTTTTTTTAGGTAATTCCATTCTACCCTATCATATGTTTTACTCATATATATTTTTAAAGTCATAAAGTTTTTATTGGATTTGTTTAGCTACATAAGTTTTAATATTTATTGTGCTATTATTATATTATATGTTATTTGTTTTCCTTTAACAATAGCCCTTTGATTTTTTGGTATTACTTCATGAATTACTTCTTTCATTCTATTTGTTAATGTTTTGGATATTATTTTGTTAATTACATTACACAGGCTGAATGGCCTGTAATGAGTTATGTTCTCAGGATTTTTAATTTTGGGCATTAATGCAATAAATGGTTGGTTTATATCTTCTATACTTTTATTATTATTTAGTAATTATAGTATTGCTTTAGTTGTATTCTCCTACTATATATCCAATACTCTTGATAAAACCCTGTTTGAAAATCTTTGGGTCTTGGGGCTTTTAATTTTCCTACTTTGAAAGTAACATTTTTTATTTCCTCTTTTGAAAATGGTTTGCCTAAATATATTTAATCATTTTTCTATTGATTTAAACCCTTTATATGTATTATTATATTCTTCATTGTCTACGTGTGTTGTATTAGTAGTAAATAGTTATTTAAAATAATTATTTGCCTCCTTTTCTATATCCTCATGCTTGTTTACCCATATTCTATCTCTACTTTGTAATGATGTTATTTCGTTATTATTCCTTTTATTTACCGTTGTTATGTGAAAAAATCTAAAGTTTTTATCACCCCAACTTAGCCATTGAATTCTAGATTTATGGGCCCATGTTATATTGTATATTCTCTCTAGATTTTTTAATTATTTTTCAAATTTTTATATATCTTCCCCTATTTGATATTGTCTATAAAGTTTTGTTAGTTTATCTCTCTTATTAATAAATTCTATTGTTATATTTTCAAATATTTATTCATTATATGTTTTTAGTTTAGGGGGAATGAAATATAATATTTCACTTAGCTTTATTCCATTTTGAACCAACAAAAGCACTTTCCCAGCTACTTTCTATACCTTGTTTACACCTATTATCTTGTGTTCACGTCCATGCAAAACTAAAGGATTTAAAAAAAAAAAATTGATTCTTTTGGTATAGATTCAATGTTATTGGAGCATGATTTGATCATTTTTGCTTTCTTTTTTTCTTATTATTTTATTTTTGTCTCTATATATAGTATTTTCCATCATATGCTTGTTGGCCGCTTTCCAATCCTTCTTTAACTATTTCATTGTGACATTTTTTTATCCAATTAAAAGGATGCCCCACACATGTTAAATCCATTAATACCCCTTATTCAATTATTTTTCTTGCATTTCTTAATTTTCATCTTATTATAGGGTGCCCTCATTTTTTATCACCCGAGTTTCATATACAATTCTAGTTTCTTAGGCAAATTAAAGGTCCTTTTATATTTTATATTTTTTGTGTTATTTGGTTGATAAAATAATTTATATAATTTCTATTGGGTTTCCCATAACATACAAGTTGACATGTCCATTTATTATTTTTATTATCTTCTTCTATTTCTATAATAATAATTGTATCGCATGATTCCTTAATATCACAATTTATATATTTTCTCCAAATGATAGCTAATCCTGCTAATTGACCATTAAAACTTAAATTATAGCTATTCCAATCTAAATTAATTTTTTTATTTTTTCATAGACTCTTGACTTAAGCATTTTGTTTATGCAAGGAATGTTATGTCCAAATTATTATTCTTATTTGGGGTTTTAATTCTTGGACTGCCAATAATTGCCCAATTCACTAACAATTTTATCCATTTATCTTCATTATGCCCTTTGGGGCTATTTTGGGACAGTTAGTTGAACCTATTTATTATATTTTGATGATTTATCGATATTTCTATTGCTTGAGTATACATGTTAACAAAGTCTCCACCCTTGCATACTGGAAATATAACATATTCTATAGTAATGTACATTGTTTATCTTTGCACGATCTAATAATATTGATAAATAGCAATAAATTTTAATTTCCCATTTAAACTTTTTGAAATTAAAATTCTGGATGGAGCATGTAGGATACATACCTTTTCCTTTTGTATTGTTCAAAGTGGTGATATGGTACCATACTTGTGATCCCCTCGTTGTATCTACTTCGTTCTCATTATTCTGTTGTTGTTGTTGTTGTTTTTGTTTTTTATTGGCTCTTCAACAATGCTGATTCCATTCATAGTTTTTGCTTGCATCTTAGTTAGGCTCGTGTTTACGTCGATTTCTTTATCTTTTATCTTCAATCTTGTTCATGCATTCCTCTGTTTTCCTTCTCCTCCTCCTTTCTAGTTATTTAATTCAAAGGGAGTTCTTTCCTTTTGTCTAGACTAGCCCTACTCTCACTTCCACGATTCCTTGCATTTTCATTATTATTAATTAATCTCCATGGATTTGATAGATGGGATTTTGTGGATCCACTTGCATGGTCTCTCTCTTGGGTGGGGTTTACCTGACCCATTAAGCATGGGGAGTTGAGTTATATCTGTTAAAAGGGAATTTCTTTTTCAATATCTCTAATTTGTATTCCCCTTTTACAAGTGAAACTAGAGCTGTCAATGAGCCAAGCTAGCTTAGCTCAACTCAGAGCTCAGCTCGTTAAGGGCTAAGCCTGAGCCGAGCTTTGCTAAGCTTAGCTCGCCAAAAGCTTGACTCGTTAAGAGCTCATGTGAGTTGGTTGGATGATGTGCGATCAATTGATGGGGAAGTTTAATCATTAGACCAAGCGTTTTCTGTGGTTGGTAGTTTTGTTTTATTGTAGTATCTAACCTCGTATAATTGCCGAACCCCTCTTATTTTTTATATTATATCCACTTTGAACCACTTCTATTTGTCTCTAAAGTATGAGACACGTTCGAATATTTCATGTCCAAGTAGCCCATAGTATTAACAAAAGTTCGAAACTTTATCATATTTAATGGTAGTTTAAGATATGACACTTGGTTCTTGGCAAGTTTGAGATGCGGATGTAGAGGCAAGTTGAACCTTAGGCCAAATTTTATACGCATGCATTTTCCTATTAACTCTTCTTTATTATCGTATCTTTTCATATCTCCCAACAAAAGTTTTCAAGGTCATTTGCTACCGATTCTTTCTATTTTTCTAGAGGTAAATCATGAATTCTAACCTAGCAATCAATTTTAGTAAAAGTAAATTATTTGAAACTTACTTGTAGACACCATATTGTCAGAAGTAACAGGTGTTTGTTGGAGGACCATGGCGTACCTTCGAGTACATGTTAGATGTCTAGGTAGTGGTTGAACTAAAAGATATACACACCGTGTTTTGTTTTCCTCGTTTCCATGTAGTGTGTTGGTCCCCATTTCATATTGAGATAGGATTTTAGACCCACAAAGTTGATATATTTGTCTGTTAACAATTTTCCCATTAGGCATAACTCCCATCTTAGATCCTCTTTGTTGTTGCTAATTTCCACTCTACCACTTTTCATCCACAGGTTGCACATTTCTTCAATCGTGGCTTCTCGTTCTTCCTAAAGAATTTCAGTTGGATCATCTTTGGGAAGTTGTTCACTTTCACTTGAATTTGGCATTTTCTTGCTTCTTCTATCAAGTATTTGCAGGTATTCATACATTTTTTTCTTCTTGGGGATGAAAGGATTATTTGTTTTGTGTGATAAACTCAGTATTTGTTTATGGTATTGTTCGTAGTTGTATTTCATCTTGTGCACTCTGTAAACTTGTGATTGAGCCAACTTGGAATGATCTCCACGAGGGAACGATATTATTCTCAAATTTGAGATTTGGACTACTCTCTATAAGAGTTTTGGATTACTCCTCGTAAAATCATGGAGGGAGGCAAGATATGTTATTGAACAAACCCCCCTCCAAATTTTTCATCTTAAATTTTTGTCCACCCTCATTCTCATCTCCAAATCCATAAAAATGGACAACATTAAATGTTTGACTGGAACCAAATACATTGAAAATTGGACAATTTCTCAATGAAACTAAATTGCATGACCTAGATCACTACTGAAACTATGCAACAAAATAGAATCCACATCATTAAGTAAAATATGTAAGGCAATGGATCCTCTGTATTGAAGTCATATCAAAAGAGATCAAATTCGTGCTACTAGCATTCTTTTTCACTTCTTACAATTTTTACAACAAGATCCCATAGAACTTCATGTTCAGAAGTGGCACTTGATTTTGTTCCATTTTGTGAGCTAGTGAGAGATAGGAATTTGCTTATGCTATGAGTTAGCCTTACTGAAACTGGTGCAGGTGATGGTCTAGGTGGAGGTGCCATATTCATAGGAATATTGCAAAGTGGGATGTCAATAGAACGGGGAACATTTGTAGCAATTTGAACATGAGAAGACGTATTAGTAGAACTAAATTAAGATTGGTAGGGGGATGCAGAGTTGCTGGTGGAGTCAATGGGAAAATCAAAGGAGATGGCAATCCACCATCTCTGCCACCGCCATTACCAACATCGAGGGAAATGTTGTTCATGCCAGCATTAGCTGTTAATGTATTTAAAATTCTAGATCCAACAATTCTAGCATGTACCACATTGTGATGGGTTACCCTTTCTTCAATGATTCTCTTTTGCACATTAGGAATTTGTGCATTTATGAGATTGACATCCCAAATGGAAGGGAGCTCTTATTGGAACCTCCAAAATTGCTTTCTACACCCCCTTAAAAAATTTCAAAATTATAATCTACACCCTTGTTTAAAATTACCCTCTTCACCCTTATCTCTACACCCACCTTCCTTTCTCACCCATCATTAGAACAAGCAAGAGCCACGCCACTCGAACGACCCCAGCGACAACGGCGACGGTCACCACCTCCTCCTCCTCTTTCATTTTTCTTTTGTATTTATTTTTTATCTTTGGGAACACCTTGTTCGGATCTACAAGGCCAAACAAGAGGGCATTCTTTCAGCCTTGTAGGGCAAAACAAACCGAAAAAAAAAGAGGGAGAGAAATAAGAGGGAGAGAGGGAGAGGGAGAGAGAGATGCATGAGAGGGGGAGATACGAGTGTGTGTGTGTGTGTGTGTGTGTGTGAGAGAGAGAGAGAGAGAGAGAGAGAGAGAGAGAGAGATGAGGGGGGAAGGGGGAGATAATGGAGGGGTGTGAATAGAACAGGTTGAAATATGGGGGTGTCGAGAGTGATTTTGGAGGTGCCAGTAGAAGCTCCCCAAATGGAATTCCCACCCAACCTTTGGCAGAATCTTATAATGATTGAGTTATTAATTTGATTAGTAGCAGCCAAAATGCAATGCCCCATGAGATTCATTGTTGAAAAGTTAATGCGATTCTGAACCCAAAAGTGTTCCGTTAGGAAAATAAGTAGAGCAACTCGATCAGAATAGGTATGTAACCCTCGAGAAGTCTGCACTTCCCAATAGAAGTTGGCATGCAAGCACTTAAGAAATGTGGTACTAATTGAACTGGCAAAGCATGAATGTTTATTTCAACCATGTTTCCAACCAAAACTAGAGTGCTACCAATAACAAATACCATATAGTCATCAAGACTATGTCCATGATTCCAGTTGGCTAGTGTAGATACGAATCCAACATGGAAAAAATATGAAGATATGGGGAAAGAGGTGAGCATTATAACTAGAATGAAATACATAACCTTAGAAAACCATCTTCCACTTGATAGACGAAGACTACTTTACTCTAGTTTTTGATGTATTTTTAAGGAAAAATGTAGAGAACATTATATTCAAAGCACATCATGTGTTAATCAATGGAACACCTACAGAGGTCTGTGTCAACAAACAAGCAATTAATCAAAAAACGAACAAAAACAAGGACTGAAATGCTAGTGGTGGACATGGTTATTATGATCCTGATCTGGATCATAGGATCTTACGTTATCCCAAAATCTTAAGGGCATAGGATCTCTATAGGATCTTGCTCCAGATCGTGGGACCTCGTAGGATTGCGATCCCACAACGATCCTAACTGATCCTGTAAATTATTGTTGCCCTTTTTTATTGGATTAACGAAGTAAACCTTTAGGATTTTAAGCCTAATTTAATAAAAACCGCTGTTTACAAGCCTATACATATATATATATATATATAACAAACAAAAAAACCCTAGCTCCAATTCATTTCAGACTTGGTAGTGGTGGCTGATTACCAAATCATTTAAGGTTCATAACATTAGTGATAATGATAATGATGATGATCCTGAAAACCTTAAGGGATTTGGGTGATTTTCCCATAAATGATGGGGGTGCTAGCAATGACCTTCAACGAGGATGTTGATGACAAAACCAGTTGAAATAAACATTGAACTTAATAATAAAGAATTTGATTTGGATGATTGAATGTTCATATTTATTATATATGTGTTGCTACCTTAGTGTAAATGGATGAAAACATGAACCATCCAGTATGAATACTTAGTTATTATATGTTTTTGTTATTATGGTGTTAAACTTTGAAAACATTGTAATCTAAATATTTGGTTGCTAATTAATTAACTTTTGAATAATTTGTATTGAAAATGGTAAAATATTTTGTTAGTTTGTAGAAATGTAGAGTATAGAAGTTGTACTATATTAAAATTTATCTATTTTTTTAATGATTTTAATGATTCTTTAATATATATCATTATTGTGGGTGGTTTTCCATTTTATTTTTTTACCGAAAGTAGAATCTTACGATTCTCAATCCGATCCACAAGACCCCCTACCAATCCTACGTAGGATTTCGTTTTTAATAACCTTGGTGGTGGATGATCACAAGGCTATAGAACTTCAGCTTCAACGAACGACGTAGATTATATTGTTAATTTATGCAAATCGAATTTTCAAATCCAGAAAGTGGTTATAATTTTGTTTTGGTGGGGTCACTTGAATCGAAGCAAATCCATTGTTACTTTTGATTTAAAAATAAAAAATTACTAGCACTAGCACAATTAAGTCTTATATAAGCTTCCATAGCATAGTGGTAGTGCGTTTGCTTCGTAAGCAAAAGGTCGCGAGTTCGATCCTCTCTGGGAGCTGTAACTTTTATTATACGATCCATATCAGCAATGGGAAATCTAGTGCAGTAGTGCTCCTTCCTAGCCGGGATCGTATCCAGCTAAAAAAGTGTCTAGCGTCAATCAAGCACCACATATGCGTTGACACGTGGTGATATGTGTTTACAAATGCAATTCCCTACTCAAAGCGGATTTTCTGTCACTACATTACTGTAGCTTTTTTTCTGGAGCATGAAGCTATAGTCGGCACGTTGCCAAAGTCATGTTAAAAGTTAGGTTTACTTTTTGGAGTTTAATGATGGAAAAACCTAGGTTAAAGTCTTAGGTTGCGTATAGAAAAATGGTTTTTCGCCTCTCCCATAAGCTGTCAGAAGCAAAATCGCCAGGACCATTAAATCACTAGAGCGTTTAAGGGATCCGAGAGAGCTTCGCCTTCTTCTCTTCGTTCAAGCTATCGGGAGAGAGATAAGTACATAGAAATCACCATAACATTCAAGGAATTGTGGGAAACCTTCACCTCTTTGCCGGAAGAATGGTCGGTAAAGGCACTAGTCACCGATGAGTTGTCTCTTTTATTTTGTTTTTACTTGTTCTTTGTTCTATTGGCTGTTTCTTTGTTAGGAAGTTGAGGATATCAATAGATTTGTTGTGGGTTTTAGGGTTGAGTTGAGTGGGTCAAGATCTGTTAAGGTTGTTCTGATCTCAAATTTGATTCATTATTATTTGATTTTTCTATGAGGTGAAGCATTGGTTGCCATCTCCTTGAAGCTCCATCTCATTGCCGGTGGAAAGAGAGCTCACCATCTCCTTAGAGTTGGATGCTTTTGAAAACAATATTAAATATGTGGGTCGCTGAAAGAGCCATTTTTAACATGATAAGCAAGGCCTAACGCATCTAAGCGGATATTAAAGAGCCATTTTTCTCCTTTACAAATCTCTAAGGCATTCTATGGGTACCCAGGGGGTTGAAACTATCAGAATCAAATGGTTCCAACCATGAACCTGCAAGGGTTTAATCCTACCCTCCTCTCCATTCTTCTACGGAATGGAGGGCAATCAATATGGCTCAACCCCCTATAAGCAAGGTCAAACCGTGTATTCAAATGCCCCACCAATATTACTCTTCGTCCATATCCAAATTTGATACGTAAAACAGATTATCTCAGTAAGGACAATTTTCCGGCTTAGAAAAAAAAATCTCAATATGGGCAAATTTCCATGAATGATTTTTGTGGAGAGTAGTGTACACTATAAATAAACTCTAAAATGGTGATTCCAAATCTTAATAGATAAAATCAATATCTTTAAATTCTAATAAAAAGAGGGCAAAAGAAATAAAGAAGAGAACAAAAACCCATTTAAAAATTAATTTGGTAGAAAATTTTTGATTAGAAAAAAATTAATCAAACTATGTTAAAGATCCGTTAATTCATAAAGATAATGTAAAATACCCATTAAAAATAAATTGAAAAGAAAAAAGGATTGGAAAAAACATTGGTTTTTGTGTGTGTGTGTGTGGAAAACTAAGAAAGAATAAGATATACGAGCATCTAAATTAAGACTGTCAATTGGGCCAGCTTGGCCTGAAGCCCGACATTTTCGGCTCGAAAAATAATTGGGCTGGGCCAACCTAATTCTAGCCTGGACTGAGTTTGGGTCCAACTATTAGGTCCGAAGATTTATTTGGGATGAGTTTGGGCAGGCTTAAGTTTAGCTCGAGGCCCAGCCCGACCCGACCCGATATTGTTAACAAATAATAATTTTATTTATATTGTGATATTAGCTCTATATATTTTTATTTTTATTCATATATTTTTAACAAATAGTTCAAGTGCCAATTGTTAAAAAAACCCCATCTAATATAGTTTTAGGGGTAATTATGAATCTAAAATAAACCTAAAAATGAAGAAAGAGTTTTAATTCGGGCTGCCTGAACTCGGCTTGAAGGCCATTGTTTTAAAACGGGCTGAGTTTGTGCAAAAATTTTAGACCTGAAGATTATTCGGGCCAAGTTTGAACTAGGACAAAACATTTCAAGCTGAGTTTGTGCAGACCTTGGCTTGACCCAACCCGACCCGATTAACAACCCTAATCTAAATGCAAAAACAAAGGGTGGATTGTATCCGCTCCTCTTTTTTATGCTACTCTCTGCACCTTGTCAGGGGGAGGGCACATCACTTTTGGGGAGGGGGGCATTTCACTTGTTGTTGCGATGTGCCCTCCCCCTGACAGGGTTCAAAGAGGAGCTTAAGATAACAGGAGCGGATACAATCCACTTGCAAGAGCGGTGAGGATTTTATACGCCGACCCCTAATCTGCGTCGTGTCTGCCAATGGTCAAAGCGGGTGAAAACATCAGTGTCAAAAGTGATTTTCACTTTTTAGGGGAGTGTGTAAAACACTTTTGATGCTGATGTGGCTGCCGAGCATAGAAAAGCCTTGCCGGATTGAAGATAGTGTTTACAACCCTCTGAATTAATGAGAGTAGCGAGAGCCAGAATGTCTGCTCGCAACTGTTAAATATGGGTAATTCAGGGGGCTGTAAACGCTATCTTCAATCCAACAAGGTTTTACACACTCCTCCAAAAAGTGAAAATCACTTTCGGCACTGATGTTTTCACCCGCTTTGACCATCGGTAGACACGACGTAGGTTAGGGGTCGACATATGAAATCCTCATTGTCTTAAATCATAAAGCTTTCATTAAGAAGAACACAAGTGCTGTTCAAGTTTTTATATATGCACAATTCTTTCCCCTTTTTTTATCTAAACTGAAGAGAGAGAAAGAGAAGAGAGAGAGAGCGACTTGTCACGGACATGTCGAGGCATGGGGCACGAGTGGCCTAGCATGTGGCATAGGTGGCCTAGCAAGCGACATGATGACATTCTCGTAAATAGGTATAATATGATTTTCTGTACTCGGTGATGTTCTCTTCTGGCAATCCTATAAATGCTTAACATACACCTTGAGGAGGGGTGGGTGTCCTAAGGCACCCAGGCCCTTGGCACGGGTTGTAGGCATGTCAAGGCATAGTGGGCACGATGGATTGTGGTTATGCATAGGCAACATGCTCCTAGCCCGCATAAGCTTAAACTGCGAAGCATTCCCCAACGTGGGTTGTAGCGACTCTTGGCATGCATAGAGGTGGTGCTATGAGTTTCCTTTGGGGGTTAGGATCCCTTAAGGGACAGTGTTTGGGAGCCTAGTGGAGCGACATTGCGCATTCACCTGAGGGTGAAGGTTAGTCCACACGGGTGCTACTAGCACGCGCTATGCGACAGTGGCAGCTCGTGGGGAGCCGAGTGGGCTATCCCGTTGCCTTTGTGTGCTCGGGTGTGCTTTGTCTTTGTGCCGGGTAAAATCATGGCTTGACCTTGTACAGTCATAGCGGTGGCATGACAATGCTCGGGGGCGAGGTCTTGTGTGGAAAGGCATGACGCACGGGTAAGGTGTCATGGTTTTCGGTGGGTGTATAGGTGGAACGAGGACTCCGGGGTCATTTGAGGCACATTTCAATGACACGATATGGGCGTCGAAATGGCTAAGTAGTCACTGCACATAGAACATGTCGATGGGTCAGTTGAAGGACTCAGATGGCTGAAAGACAAACCTTGACTGGGTGATGTTTGAGATGCCGCATGGTTTTGATAGAGAGAAAAATCTAGCCGTAACAGACTGCCAGGTTGGTATCACAAGACACGTGAGACCGAAAGTCGCTTTCAGCAGGTAAAAACCAATGTTAACTCATGGTTTGTTTGGCCATGGTTAAGCAAACCAAAGTTTAACTTCAACCTTTGACGTGTCGCACGATGGTGCGACGTTACAGTAACACTACACTAAGGAAATCCGATTTCTTCACTTTTTGGTGCTTGATTGATGCTGGACACCGTCTCTCTTCGATATTCGATTTACCCAGAGTTTTTAAACCTTTTTTTTGGTTGTAGAAATGGATGAAGCTTCTGCCATGATTTTAAAGCTCGAGCTTCGCCAATTACATGAAGAAAAAACAGGGTCATGTGATTTGGGAAAGGGGGGGGGGGGTGTTGGTTGGCATCATCTTCGGTCTGGCCGGGACTTGTGATACGTGAAATTCACGCAGAATCGAGCTTCTGACTTCCACAAAGCAGAACGACGCTCGAGCAGACCCATCGTTCTCTTCCGCTGTTCTTACTCCATCAACCTCGACGGGCTTCATCTCCGATATTTAGCGTCGTCGGCGAAGATCAGTCCGATACACCGGTAACTGGTAAGACTCTTCCAAGCCCATTTCTCTCACACCCTCATCATCTCTCTTGCTATTCCCCCCCCCTCTCTCCCTATTTCTATCTCTGGCTCTCTCGTATTCAATTAATGTTTAAGGAAAGAAAAAAAAACTACAAAACGAGATTGGGGTCTCTTCTTTTACATGATTCGACCATCAAATCGAGAACTACCGACGCCGGTTCGGCTGGAATTACAGAACCCAAGAGTTTTAGCAGGTCGTAAGAGCTGGGATTATATATATATATAAAATTGTACAATTTTACAGTGAGATTTGAGATTTACTTTAAAGCCCTGGACTTGTTTTGGCCGAATTAAAGAGATTCTAGTGCTGTTTTTGGTTTTTCGGAGAATTCGGATAAAGAGATTGTGAGTAAGAGGGAGAGATTGAATTCCTTGTTGGACAAATTACTGCCGTTTCGTTATTTGATCTGGGAAACAACTTCATTAACTTTTGTTTCTATTTTCTGTCATCTCTCACTTTACCGTCGATTAAATTGTCTACGATCCGTCTATCCTATCCAAAGACCAACAACAACAGCCACGTTGAAGCGGGAAAAAGCATCGGGGTAATTTTTATGAGACCGGAGTGTAGCCCGTCAACCACACTATTTCTTTACTATGGTCGTTTTTATTCTCTGACTTTGATTTTTTTGTTTCCTAGAATTCTGGTTTCTGGTTTTGAACCAGAATTCAGAAGTTTGTGGACTTTTACTCTTGAACGGCGAGAAGCTTTTAAAGCTAAGAATGACTTCAAGTGGTTAAAGAAACGGAGCTCTAAACGGGCTTGTGAAAATCTAGAGGCTTATTGCTGTAATTTCAAAAAACCCTATCCCTCTCCCTCCTCCCTACTGGTCTCTCCAGTCTTAATCAAATCTTCCCAAATCCTCCCTTCTGACTGTAGTCGAACTCTTGTCACCAGAGTTTGGTAATTGTCAAACGATGGCTACGGACAAGTCTGGCGAATGCATCAGAATCACAGGAGGTTGCTCTCTCTCTCTAAAACATTTCTAGTGGATGGTTTTATCTGATTTTTGTTCCCGTCATTCTTCTTATTTTTTCGTATGTTCTTTGCTGTGTTTCATTTCATTTGTTTATTGTCTTTTAGAAATAATTAATGGAGGCCGGCCTCACACAAGACACCCTCTTGAAATCTTTGGATTGCAATCTTTTTTTTGGTGCTCCAACATAGATTCTAGTCTTATGGTTTCAAAGGACCGCATTACTTGAGGCTGACCTCATGGAATCACAACTTTTTTTGGATATATAATCATGACTTTTTTTTATCCTTCGGTGCTCTATCTTCCAATAATATATTTAAGAGTTGTTGTATCGGGTCTTAATATTGATTGTTTAAACTAAGAGATGTGGATGAAGTAATCTATATTCTATAGTGCTGTAAGTTTGGTGTTTTTGGTGGTGTTGGAGGAGCTCAATCAAGTAGTTTCGTAGCTGATATGATCTATAGATGAATTTATCAATTTTCAGCTACTTCCCATGGATCTCTCCTCCTCCTGAACAATTACACTCTTTTTTTTGGCTTCAACGATATGTTATATGGCTTAGTAGTTTCTGCTTGAATTCTATAAAGATGATGCGCTTTTCAGATGAACAAAATTAAAAGATGTTTGGTCCCCCCTCCTTTTTTTCTTTCTTTCGAATGCTTTCTCTTGACGAGAAATACCTGAGAAAAGGAAAAAAAGCAGAAAGGAACAAATGTTTCATAGAATGTTTTGAATCTATTTCATCGTTTCCTGGTGAAATTTTGATACATTTCTCTTTATAAATGATTCATTTTCTCCATTTCACAAATTAGTCACTTCAGGAACTCTTATTGCGTGAGTGTAAATGGCCTTATTTTTCGCCCCTTCTCTTCAGGATTAATGGATGTTCCATTACCGTTGGATAAATTATCTCTGGGATCCATGGATCTAGATGCCTCATCAAATGCTGTAACCAAGTAAGTTACTTTGTTGTTTGTTTGAGTAATATCTGCCTTTTTTATTCTAGCTATTTTAAGTGCTTGAAGTGTTATTGTTTTGTGGCAGCAAGTATATGCATGCTGGCCAATGTTTTAACACATATACCAACTTATAAAGATGTGATGTGATCTCAGATAAGCGTAATTTTGTTAAGAAACACATAAACATGACTGGCAATACAAGGTATACAAATGGCATTAAAACACATCAATTATTGATAATGGAAAAGTTAAAAATAACTTACTTTGCATGGAAGGAATGCAATGCAAGGGACAGTATTTCGTACTTAAAGTGAAGCATCTGACATGATACAGCTCCTATCTTGTCGTGTATGGGAAACATAGCTGATTGGCAAGATTCTAATATTTTATGCATACCTGAGCATAAGCAATAATGTAGTAGAGACATTCTTGTTCATTTCAGGCTACTCCATAATACTTATGATGTGGGACAACCTAAAGAAGGAATGAAAAGAAACCCAAATGAAAAGATTTATTAGGGTTTTAACGAGTGGTCAATTTAGAAACCTCAAATCTGGGCATTTCTTTAGATGAGTTAAATGTGAGAATTGTTTGAATTTTTTTTTTTTATAAAAGTAAGATTTATTAGAATAGGGGGATAAGACATCCCCACAAAGTGACAAGAAAGAGATTACAAGCTACATTTTAAATAAGTTTCCCCACCCTTTCTTTGGGTCTATAACTGAAAAGTTGCCCATACCCAGCTGATTTAAAGCCCAAAAGCAAAAAATCCTTCGCTTTTACATAAGTATTTAAAGTAGGTTCTCCATAGTTTTTGAAAACCCTTTGATTTCTCTCAAGCCTTAAAGACCACCATAATGCTGGAAGGATTAGATTCCAAATCAACCTGGCTCTTTTTTGAACTTTGAATATCTTCCAAGAGAGCACCATGCCCTGAATGGATTCCGGGAAGACCCAAATCATTGTTTGAATTTTAGTATGGCAATAAATTTATGAGTAAGGAGCAAGCTAGAAAAATTTCAGATTAAATGGATTATTATATAAACTCTTCAAAACTCAGGCCTACACTTGGAAATCCAGCAAATCCGCAAATAAAAGAGCTTAATAGAATAAGGTAAAAAACTCATAATGTTTTAGAAATCGGTTGACAAACTAATAAGGAAGTAAATGATAAACCCAAAAAATTTCAATTGATTTGGACAAGTATTGATGGTTCAACTTATAGACTTCCAATTGTGTTATAGACACAACGTCAAACCAAAGAACTTAAATAAGGTTAAAGGAAATAATAGAAGAAAAGAAGAGGGTTGTGAATATACTACACATGAAAGGTTTGTAGCAATATCTACTATCTACAAGAGATCCTATAGCACTAACCATAGGGTAAAGAAGAAGCACCAACTTCAATTTAAGGTTTCAATCACTTTTCATCATAAATTTCTGTATTCAATTCATTGGGGGTGTAAACTCTTATATAGACTACAATACTTGGTAGCCAAGAAACAACTTTAAAAGAAATAGAAGTTACTTTTAAAGAAACTAACCTCGTAAGCTAAACTTCTAAATCCTAACCTTTCCAAAATTAAAAAGATTTTATTCTCCCACCTAACTACCCAATAAACTAA